>JAQQAC010021848.1:22635211-22695822 GCA_029783875.1 Phataginus tricuspis | reverse complement strand
GTGAGGCTCGGGGGCCGCGCCGGCGACGGGCGGAGCCGCCCCCGGGGCCCGGCCGGCGTCCCCGCTCGGGCGGGCCGGGGGCGCGGAGGGGGCGCGCTCGCTGGAGGGTCCCCGGGAGCGGCCCCTGCCCCGCCCGGGCCGCCCGCGCCCGCCGCCCGCTCACCGCCGGAGGCCAGCGCCGCCCGGGGAGGAGAGCGCGCCCCGCCTGCGCGGCGTCCGGAGACCCCGGGCTCTTCGGGGAGGGTGTCCCTGCCCCCGGGGGGCCCGCGTCCCTTCAGGAGCGTCTGCGCGCCCCCAGCGCCCCGCACAAAGCGCCGCTCGCGCCCAGCCTCCGCTCGGAGCACAGCCCTGCTACCCGTCCCTGTGAACCTCCTGGCGGCCCGCCCGGGGCGGCGGCTCCCAGCCCGCGCGCGACCCTGTGCTCTCCCGGGCGCCCATGTCTTGTCACCCCGGAACCTCGTGTTAGCCAGATGGGCTCGGTCTGCGCCGGCGGCGGCGGGACGTTTCTGTCGAGTCCCCGCCAGGCTTTGTCCCTGGCGCCGGAGCCCTCTCCCCAGACCCCCCAACCCGGGGCCGACCTCGCCCCGGCTGTTATCCGGCACTGCTGCCCGGCGGGCGGGCGCGCGGTGGCCCCGTTGGCGGCCAGGACCAGAGCCGGGGTGGGCGCCGGGAAAGGGCATCGCTCTGCAGCAGTGCAGGCGGCCCTCACCGCCTTTAACTGGGGCCTTTCCGAGGAGCGTCTCCTGAGCTTCTCCCGGGGAAACTTGGGTGCGCTGTGGCCAGGGGTGCCCAGACAACCAGCCGCCGGGCTCGCCTGGGGGCGCAGCCCGAGAGCGGAGCCCTCCCGTCTTCCTCTCCCGGCGGGGCAACTGCACCCTATTGTTTTGCGGGTCGGCGGCGCTCCTGGGCCTTTCAAATTCCTCGCTGGGGAAGGGGAGCGGTCGCCCCAAACCGATTGGTCTCCCCCACCCCTGCCCTATCTCTTTTCCAACCAGATTCCCCCCCAAAAATATATAGTAAGCAAATAAATAGTTTTAGTTAAGCAAATAAATCTAGCTTGGTAGGGGAATTTTTGTTCCGTACAAACTCAGTATCCTAACATCAGGTTTTTTCGTTGGTGTAGAGGACCCTTAGATCGTCCTGTTGATGCGCTGGGATCTATTTAAAAAAAGAAATTGCCTGCCGCCCTAAAAGCTTCATACTGAAGGTTCTTTGTATGAGTAAAACAGATTGCCTTCAAGGATCCTAAAACGGGTCCCCACCCCCACCCCCAACCCCGCGCAACAACTCCCCCCCCCCCATCCGTTTTACATAATTTACCTTAATGCTTTTCTTTCAAGCTATTTCCTGGTAGGACAGGCGGTGTGGGTGCACATGGTGGATAAATACATTTGACTTCATTCAGAATTTTTTTGATTAGTATATTTTGGATAGGATTTATGCATTTCTTTAGTTACATGTTTGCTTAGCGATGCATTTTACCACAAAAGGAGCTGGTGCTGATGTAGGACGGTTTTGTCTTTGGATGAATAGGCAGCCCCATAGTGCATGTGCCAGACCTGCCTGGTGCCACGTCGTCCGTCCTGCCTGTAATCAAAAGCCCTTGTAAACCCTCTCTTGCAGTGAGAGCTGAAATCTCCCATCTGCCTTTGTTCTGTGACAAAGGAGAGATTATCACGTGCCCCACTGGACTGTGCATTTCATGACTTGAAAAATCATTGTGGTTAACGATGCCCCTCAGGCGCTGGGACGCCAGGAGAACCTGGGTTCTTGGCCACAATGCTGGGCTCCATGACCAGGCAGGGAGGCTGCTGGTGGGGGCGAAATGTAAATCCAAATCTTCCGGAGTCTTTTGTGAAGTAATTCCTACTTCATGATGTTTTGGATGAAATCATTTTGCCACAAAGCAAGGGCTGATAGTTTTCAATTAAAACAAATACTGTGGCCATTTTTGAGAATGCTTACAATTAATGTCAAGATGTTAAGAGAACAGATAACATTACATGTCCCTGTAAATTAAAACCAAGGCTGTGTAGGAAAGTACCTAGCAAAATCCAGGATAGATGGTGACACATTTTTGCTACCTAAGTCTCAAATTACAATGTTAAAATCCATATTATTTGTGCAAATTAAAAATTTCCCTTTCCTGGGAAAATATCAAGACTTAGTAAGTCAGTAAGGTCACAGAAACTGGGTTAGTAAACTGGTCCTTTATGATTTTATAAAGGGTTAAAAATAAAGACATACTCTTGGGAGTTACATAGTTACTGAAGAACATTTTGTTCCTTTTTGGTGGTGTTTTGCCAGTCATTAGGCATCTCTGGGTAGTTTGTTGGGAATCTAAAAGAATGATCTTGGTGAGACTAGCAAGAATTCAGAATAAATAAGCAAAAGAAAAAAGAAACAAATGTGTATGGAAATAAAGGAAAAAGCAATCTAAGAATACATAATCTAAATTGCATATTATGTATATGTGGAGGCACCTGTGGCATGTGGAATTCATCAGTGTAACTTTTTATATGTTTTAGATTTACTCAAATGAAACAACTGTTACAACACTTTCAAGTAACTCCTCCCAGAGTTCTTCCTCCACTCCCCCAAATCCAGCTAATGTTACCACCAAGGCAGCTGACGGTGCCCTGCAGTCAACAGCCAGTCTCTTCGTGATCTTATTCTCCCTTCTGTATCTCTACTGTTGAGAGACTCAGGCCAAGAAACATCAATACTTCCCCGTCTTCTAAACCCAATCCAAATGGCGTCTAGACATCCAGTGTGACAAGACAAAACAGGCCTTCGTTGAATCTGCTAACTCCACGTTTTATTTTATTCACTCGGAAAATGCTGAGGATCCCAAATTTGGTTGGTTTGAAGAGCGAGTGAGGGTTTGACTAGCTGATGAAGGCCAGTATTCCATCTATTGGAGTTTCACATACAAGATGAAGACAGACAGCATCCAAAATTAAGAGGGAATTTCCTTAAATGTGGCTTAAGTTTGGACACAAAACTGGTACCTTGAAAATGAGAATAGATTTTATCTTATATAGAGATAAAGGATGTGGAATAGAGATTCAGTTTCCATTTGGTTCATTAAATCTGTGAGGCTATAAAAGTTAGGTAATTCAAAAAGGCTTCCATGATCCTATTAACATGACCATTAGGAGGAACGTCTCCGTGTTGCTGTAGCCTCGCTGCGTTGTTCCAGCGGTACCAATTTAATTTTGATGCACTCCAGATAAAGTTTGACGTTAAGCTATCACTGTTCTGCTGGGAACAGCTCTTTCCTTGGAGGCTTTTGGTTTGACATTGCATTTTATTTTATTATAGAGTAATTGACACGTCCCAGGGCAATGATGGATTGAATCTACCCCAAACCCAAGCATAATGAGTAAATTTTCCTTATACACCTACCACCCGTTTCTATTCACCAGGAGTACCAGATTCATTTAGCTAACCTGGTTCCAAAGACTAGAAATACACTGAGCTTGAAGGATTTGAAAATGTTCTTTATTTCTGCATCTATTAAATATTTCCTACAATTAAAAAATCTGTTTTGAAGGTAAATTTGAAAAATCTCAGAATTAAAGGCAAATACATGAAGGAACCAGAACTGTAAATCAAGTATTTGGAAAGTGAAGACCGGAAGATTACATTAAATTTGAAAAAACTTTTATACTCTTTCTGTAAATACTTAAAAAAAAAAAACTCTAAGAAGCAGAATAGCCACATTTGGAATACTTTCTGTTAATCACTCAATATTTTTAGATAGTTAGAACCTGGTCCCAAGCCTAAAATGGGCTTGATTCCGGAAAGTAAACCTTTTCTTCACAACTGCCTCTGTGCACAGAAAGCTTTTTAAAGATAGGCACTCCCTAAAGTCTTTTGTTTGCATGGCCACACACTGATGCTTAGATGGTCCAATGTCTAACATGGCCACAGGAGTCTTGATAAACTAAAGTCTCTTTTTCCCATCCCTAGAAACCTACACTGGAACAACCTTACCCAACAGATCTCAAGCTACTGTGTGTGTGAATGAACATTCCCTGTGTTTCATACCTGAATGCTGTACGTCTTATTTTGGATTGTATATTGTGTTTGTGTATTTATGCTTTGATTCATAGTAACTTCTCATGTTATGGAATTGATTTGCATTGAACACAAACTGTAAATAAAAAAAAATGACTGGAAGCACAATCCACTGACAATGTTTTTCTGATAACAAGGAATATTTTGTGGGTTATCATGATGGCGAGAGTCGATATAGACCATTAGGGATATGTCTCAGTGTTTTCCCATTGCCCCAGAATATTACAGTTAAGCTATTTTGCATGCCAACTAGCAGCAGGTTTTCACTAAAGAATCACCTGAAAGTTGGCGTCTTGTAAGCCTGTAAGGGGACACCCCTCCTTGTTCAACTATTGAATGCCAGCTTTGTTCCAGAATACTGTATATTGAATGCTGCACTCGCTAGACAACGTCTTTTTAGTTGACAGGATCTATATATGACTGTCAAATAATGCTGTGAAAAAAAGACAAGTGGCAAAAGTCATGGACTTTGGGTTGAGTATTATGGATGGTCTTGGACATTGGAGCTGATACTGAAGGATCAGGAAAATAATTGGTGGAGGTAATATATGCTGTCTTTTGAGTCTAATCACTGAACTATTTTGATAGCTGCTCCTTTTATACTTCTGAATTCCTGTCTTTGACCCTTAAAGTGTATTCCTAGACTCGTAGTTCTAACATCTTTATTGCTTTAGAGACTGCTAGAAAATGCAGGTTGGATTTGTGAGTAAGTGGAAGCCACAGACCGCAGGCCAGATTTCTTCCTGGCATCAGTCCTGTTAATGCCGTGGAGCTGATGGCCTCAGGCCCACCCTAGTAGGACGGCTGGCTACCAGCATTAGGCTGTAGAGAAAAGGGAACCCTGGTCAATTGCTGGAATGTAGATTGGTGCAGCCACTGTGGAAAGCAGTGTGGTGGTTTCTCAAGACACTAGAAATAGGAATATGACCAAGTGATTCCACTTCTGGGAATTTACTTGAGGAAAACAAGACCACTAATTAAAAAATACTCCCATATTGCAGCATACACTCGCTAAGATAGGGAAACAACCTAAATACCCATCTATAGATGAATGAGTAAAGGTCATGCACATATATATATAATGGGATATTACTTAGCCATAAAAAAGAGCGAAATCTTGCCATTTGCTACATGGATGGGCCTAGAGGGTATTAAGTCAGAAAAAAATACCGTATTTCACTTATATGTGGGATCAAAAACAACAAACAGTATCAAACACAGACAGGTGGCTGCCATATGGGAGGGAGGTAGGGGAATGGGTGAAGTGGGTGAAGGGGATAAAGTACAAACTTCCAATTATAAAATAATCACAGGAATGAAAGTAATAGGAAATACAGTCAATAATGTATCTGTTGACAGCAACTACACTTAATGGTAAGCACTTAGTAATGTATATAATTGTCCAATCACATACACCCAAAACCAAGGTAATATTGGACATCAATCATATTTCACTTTAAAAATAGCCAACTACAGATACGAGTAACATTGACAAAATACTTCATAGCAACACCTAGAGTTAGTGTTTGGTTTAGTAACTGGGGACTATCCAAGTCTGACGTGTGAACTGATCATTCTGCAAGCTGCCTCTTAGCTCGGCCCCCATCCTCATCTTTGAACCATAGTTAATCTCCAGATAAAGACCATCAAGGCCGTACCTCTGTCTAACATGATGGAACCATCCCAGTCAAGTTCCTTGTTCAGTGTCATGCGGGTCACCGTAATGGTGGGTAAGGCGTCTGTACTTCCACAGACGGTAATTTTGGAAGAAGCATTGTATGCAGGGAAGGCAAATCCATATAGAAATATTTATTCTAGTAGGAACAAAATGCTGCCCCTTCCATGACCAAAGTGGTGCAGTATAATCCACATCCCGCCTGGCTGGTTAGCCCACGGAGTTATGCCGTATAAGGAGCTCACTGTCTCTGCTGCAGCAGATCGGGCACTCAGCAGCGGCTGCAGCCAGGTCAGCCTTAGTACAAGTCCATGTTGCTGGGCCCATGCATAACCATCCCTGCCACCAAGGCCACTTTGTTCATGAGCCCATTGGTTGGTGACAGGGATGTCAAGGGAAAGAAGCTGACTGGTCTCCACAGATTGGGTCCTCTTATCCATGTGATTATTAAAGCCTCAGCTGAGGTCATTTGGGTCCACACAGGACACAACCACCTTCATATTCTTTTCCCACTCAGAAAGGTCTGGCCACAAATCTCTTCCCTAGCTGGCCTTGTTTTCCAATCATGCTCCTTCCAAGTTCATCCAGCCAAACTGTTGGCTACAGCCCATGAACTGATATATACCTCTGGCCATTTTTCCTTCCAAGCAAAGTGGACAACCAGGTGCTTGCTTGTAATTCAGCCCACTGGGAGTATTTCCCTTTACTACTGCCCTTAGGGACATCCCAGAATTGCAGCTGGCCGTGTTGTGGGTGGTACCTGCATACTGTGCAGAACCTTCTGTGAACCACACCCAGGTTTTCTCTTCCTCAGTCAGCTGGTCATAGGCAACTCCCTACGAAGCTGCGGGTGCAGGCTGGGCGAGAGAGGTAATAGAGCAGGAAAAGGGGCCACTTGCTCATGTGACTCACTTGTATCTTCAGGCAGTGCTCGTGTGGATTATGGTACCTACCACTTCCATTTGACAGTGGAGTGCTTCTGTGCAAACCCAGCTTTATGGTGTGGCAGGTTGGACCTCTCCCAGTTTATGATGGTAGTTCAGGTCGCATGGTGGTCCACAGTTAAGCAGTAGTCTTTACTAGAGCCCAGTAACAAGGCAAAACCTGTTTTTCAAGGAAAATTTGCTATTTGGAGAGGATGGCAGTGCTTTGCTCCAAAATCCTAAAACTGACCATCATACCAACCCTTGATCTAATAGAAATTTATGTAGGAAACAACCAAAAGTCTGGGGATAGCTTTTTAAAGGTTATCAGCAAAGCTCTGTTGGGAGAAATATAGTTACTTTTTTCAACTGTTCCTCGAAAATAATTTTAAACTAATGGGTCATTTTATTTATCAGAAAATAGCCTAAATTATATTTTAGGATTGCACGGTAAGTATTCACACTTGAATACTTGTCAGATAATTTATGGCTAAATTGCATAGTGAGTAGTCATTGAATGGATGTCTATTGAATGAAACTTAGCCTTCGTAGATAAAAGCAAACAGTTTAGAGACAAGCAGATAGTTGAAGCACTATGCCATGAAATTAAGATGAGAAAAATCTATTCAGTACTAAACATATTCTAAACACATACACCTAATGCCCCCACTGTCCTTAAAATAGCACTCAAATATTTCAGTTGCTGAAAAGTATGTGTTTTTCATTTCTCATAGGCCTCATCTGGGGTGGGTTTGATTATTTTTGGATTCCTTTCTCAAGTATAAAGAGAATATTTTTTTTCTGATTTTGGTAGGATAGCTCTTTTTGAAACAAGAAAATGAACATCATGATTTGCTTCTCAGTCTCTCTTCAACTTACATTTAAATTCGAAAATCAATGCATTTCTAAGAAACTTTAGGAAGTTCCCATATTTATGATTTTGCAAAAAAATATCTCTGTGAGGCCAAGGGTCTGAAGAGGTTTAACCGTAACACCTTTTAGCAACCAGCAGTTGCTGAAGTGTGCAGAAACCTGAAATGTCCAAAAAGGAACGCGTTGCCTTCCCTCCACAGACCGGCTTCTTTTCTCTTCAGCCACCTACCTGCCAAGTTTCTCTCATTAGGAGCCCGGGAGCTGCTTTCTCTTCTTTACCCAACTCCACTAGCCCCCGAAACCCTGTCACTTCCAAGTCAGGAATGTCTAGACCTCCTGCCTCTCTTCCTATTCTCAGGCCTTCCTGAACAGCTTCTGTGGAAACACTGCCTCTCTGCCTTTCGTCTTTCCACTCTGTGGCTGTGCTCTACAATGTAGATCTGACCATGCCGCTCCTCACTTTAAAAGACTGGCTGTCTCCTTTCTGCCTAGAGAGAATAGAAACCCCCATTCACAGCCCATAGGGCTTTCCACAATCTGGCCCAGTTCAATTTTTCAGCCCCATTTTCAGCCCCATTGGATGGCTCACCATTCTTGGAATCAATGATGTTTATTCACATCTCCATGGCTTTGAACACATCCACTCACTCAACTCGGCATAATGGTTAAAGGAGTGCCATTATTTTCTGCTCAATCTGTATCAAAAAGCTCAGTTACAAGAAAAGTATTCACGGAGGATGCTATCCATATATTCCTCTAAATATTCAGTTTTATTTCCTGTACATTTTCAATTATAGAGTTGCCTACTTGGTTAGCACTGTTTTAGCTGCTGGTAAAATTACCTCTGCTAAATTACACTTTGCTATGTCATTTGTCTTGAAGAACATGGCAAGAAATAGACCTAAGAAATTTGCTCCTGCACTCAATGTAGGGATGACGCCAATGACATTGACCATATTCACTTGGATGCCCTTTCCTAAGGACCCACACTGAAATACTTCCCCTGACCTCAGTACTTCTGGTTTAACCATGTGTTTTAAGTAAACACAGAATCTAGCATCTGTTTCTAATCATGCCACTTCTTTCCATTGGTTATAGTAGCTATTCAGGAGGCCATCAAAGCATTCTTAAAATGTATCCATGAATTCATGTCTTTTTTTCTACCCTTATTTATCCTCTACCTCAAATTCCTCATCTGTTTGTAACCTAGTTTCTGTAAGTTTGACTCAAAATCTTTTTTTTTTTTATTGGAATGAGACATAGAATAAATAAGTAAAGAAGTAAGTAACAAGTAAGTACAAAACTGAATGCATTCTGATAAACACAGTGTTAATGATGAGGCTACGAAGGGAAACTCTGTTTCCTAATTGCATTCACACCCAAGTCTCGGTAAGGGTTGTGTCACTGGTTGTATTTCACAAGCCCTGTTAAACAGCTCAAAGCTGTTGCAATCTCATTTAAGATGAACAGTAACGACCAATTAGGCTATACTAATGTATCATTAGGAGAAATCCTTTCCAAGTCTTCACTAAATGCATTAGGGTGCAAAATGACAGCCAAGTAGCAGAGCAAACATGTATGATGAAGGCCCAGGGTCTCACAGAGCAGTAACACCGTGTTGGCATTCATTTCCGTAGGCTCAGCCTGGAGCACTGAGCCCGAGCTTTCACGGATGGGAAAGCAATCTCACCAAAGCTCGTAGGAAAAAAACCATTCTGAATCATGGAATTTTTTAAGTTGAATGGAATCATAGTATTTTAAAACAGGAAAGTATCTCCATGAAGTCCAATCCTCTGGAAGCCCAGAGAGCTTCAAGGGATGGTGCAGCAAGTTCGGACCCAGGACTGGGATATGGATCTGCTGATGGTCTTGCCTCAGGCACAAGACCCAGGTGACTCCAGTGTGCATTCACGCGTCCTTTTTGAACTGGGGAGAACTCCAAACAATGGGCTAGTGGAAAGAACGTGACCCTATTTGTCTCCCAGCGCAGCCCTGATGTGAGCCCCTGTGCCAGGCCACACATGTCTGACTCTCCAGCGCCTGCCAGCCTGTCCGTCTATCAAAGCTGCCCAAACTCGTTCTTAGGCCTGTGCTTCTCAACTTGGCCGCCCTTTAGAATTGTCTGTGGAGCTTTTAAAAGCTGCTGGTGTCTGAGCTCCACCCAGCCCAATATTCAATCAGAATCTTCCAGGCAGGTAGAGGTGACAGGCACCATGACTTTTAAAAAGCATGCTTAGTGACTCTAATAAGCAGTCAGAGTTGAGAACCATTTTATAGATAGATCAGCAGGTTGCCTATCTGATGAAAACTGAGCAGGCTGGAGACACCAGCCCATTGAGAAATAGTCCTAAGCACCTTCTCATGCTTCCCCCATGACCTAATATAGTATCAAAGGTCCATCCTCCCCGCCCCCAGCTCCTCCGGTGCTAAGGAGTTGCTGCTGGCTCCTTTTTTTTTGTTTTTTGTTTTTTGTTTTATTTATTTATTTATTTATTTATTTATTTTACAATTTATTTTGGTATCGTTAACCTACAATTACATGTGCAATGTTATGGTGGTTAAACTACCCCCTTCATCAGGTCCCCCCACCAACCCCATTACAGTCACCGTCCATCAGCGCAGTGAGATGCTATAGAGTCACTACTTGTCTTCTCTGAGTTGGACAGCCCTCCCCGTGCCCCCCCCACCTTACGTCTGCTAATCGTAATTGCTGCTGGCTCTTTGACCTGCTCAACACTAATCGAGTGCCTCCTCGGTCACACAGCAGGAATCTCAAATGACTACCGCACAGCTCCGCTCATTTAATAGCTACAACATTTCCGTGTGCTCAGTGCTACCAGCGTCATCATTGCTGGAATGCCGATGAGGAAACCTAAACGGAAACACATTTGGTTGCCCAAGGCCACCCTATACAGACCGATGTTTGAAACCATGTCATGGGGCTTGTTGTTCTCTGCCATTGCATTTCTTATGGCCTGTCTGAGAGTTTGGGGTTATGTCCTCTGACAAGTTCAGGGAGTGTGGTTTTTCCATTTGCTGTTTAAGAACAAATGCATGTTGTTTTTACACTTAAATGTACGGTAAAGCTGACATTATGTCACGAGAACCGAGGAGGCTGCTCAGGGCAGGTCGGCCGCTGCGGCATGTCCTCGCTGGGACGTCAAGCAGACTGGCGATGCAGGCCCCAGAGGCCTGCGGTTTCCAAGCAGTGTGTGCAGGGACCCATAGGGGCATGTGGGGCCGGGGGAGACGGTCACCGAGAGAGCGGGGCCGACTGTGCCCCACAGCGCTCGCCCCTCTGTCCCCACCCAGGGAAGGGCGCTGCCTAGGGACCCATTCCCCTTTCGGGGATTACATGTAAACTTTAATCAGGCAAAGGATTTGAAGGCAGCACAAATGGAATGTTCATGTTTTGTGCCATCACGGCCACAATTTTTTAAATCCCCAAATTTATTGTTTGTTTCTGATTATGTAAACGATATACATTCATGACTAAAAATATGAAAAAAGAAAAGAAGTACAGAGAAGAAATCACAAATCGCCAATTTACGCGACTGTGACGACAGTTTGTATTTTGACGTACGTCCTTCCGCCCTGCTTTCTCCTGTGCATCTGTGCAGGTACAGCCACACCGCGCCACGCTCTTCAGCTGAGCTATGCTGGATGTCATTAGCTTCCTGTTATTCCCTGTTTAGAGCATATCTAATGTTCTCCCAATTATAAATAAAAATATTTTAAGAACACCTTTGTCCCTAGCTCTCTGCTTAGCCTATTTCTTTTTAGTGGATTCTTAGGAGTAGGATTTCCTGGTGGGTGTCACGGGGTGCCACCTCGATCTCAGAACCCAGGCACTCGTTTCCCCGCTTCTGAGGGTGTGACTGCCCACCACTCGCAGCTGATTCCCTTCACAGGACCAGCCTTGGGGGAAGGAAGCGGCCTTGGCTAAGATTATGCCCCCTCCCAGGGGCAGCCTCTGCTGACTGTGGACAGGGAGCCCAAAGGCCCACTCTCCTCCCCGGTCCTGGCCAGCTGGGAAGGGCCACGCCAGCTCCAGCTCCCGTGGGACCAGGCGAGCCTCCCCACGCCGTGCATCCCGGCCCAGCAGCTCCTGCCGCCCTGTCCTGCTGCTCCCCTTGCCCCCCCCACAGGTGTGCATCCTCCAGGTCATTCCCCAAGAAACCTCCTGCAAACAAATCTCTCTGCATTTGCTTTCCTGGGAACCTGAGCTAAGACAAAATGTCACATACGTTTTCACATAATTTCAAATAGTTTTAAAATAACAGGAATGTATGCTTGTTAATATTTCCAATTGGCTAGCCTGTCTGAGGTCCTGGAAGGAGGCTGGAGCAGTCGCAGCAGAGTGAGAAGGAGCGCAGGGTGCAGGGTTTTGCAAGGACCAGACCATAAAGGACTTGGTAAACTTCGTGTTAGGGGCCTGGCAGGAAGCAGATGACACAGCCATTTGGGCAATTTGAGGACAGAGCGATGCAGACACTCTTCCCCAAAGTACGGGCAGGCTTAGTAAAGACCAGTAAGAAATATTTCCTGGGGCACCAGCAGGGAGCCCTTGGCAACCAAAGCTTGAAGGAGCGGTTGCTGAAATCTAGTCGGTCACTGTGTGGAGAGGGCCGCCTGAGGAGAGCTGTGGCTCTCAGAGGAGGGGTGCCCCAACCTGACGTGACCTAGCAGACAGGAAGCCGGGAGAAAAGCTCCTCTTTCCACCTTTCAGATCTCCTCCCATTTGCCAAACCCTCCTGGAAGCCAGAGAGCATGGGAGTCCTTGATGCTGTTCCTACAGGTCAGCCTCCGGGACACAGGGAGGACGTGAAGCCAGGGGAGAGTGAACCTGGAGCTCTGACCCAGCCACAGACACAGCTTTGGCTTTCTCCTAAGGGCAAGAGTGTTATAGGCTAAAAAGTGTCCCCACAAACTCGTATATTCGGTCCTAACCTCTAGTACCTCAGAATACGACTGTATGTGGAGAAATTACTTAAAGAAGTAATTAAGGTAAAATGAGGCAATAAGGGGAGACCCTAACTCAAAATGACTGGTATCCTTATAAGAAGAGATTGAGAATCAGGCATCCCACGAGGAAAGACGGTGTGAGGGCAGAGAAGGTAGCCATGTACGACCAGAGACGAAGGCCTCAGAAGAAATCAGCCCTGCCAACATTTGGTCTTGGACTCTTAGCCTCCAGGACTGTGAGAAAATTAATTTCCATTGTTGAAGGTCCGCAGTCTGTGTATTTGTTGTGGCAGCCGGGGCAGACTCACCCAGATGGAAAGTCACTGAAGGGTTGGGGGTAGGCAGGGTCACGTGGTCAGATCTATAGTTTGGAAAGATGGCCCGGCTGCAGCAGCGAATTGATTGGCAAGTGGCCAGGTACATGCAGAGACACCAGATAGGAGGCTATTTTATTATCCAGCTGAGAGAGAAATAAAGACTCCACTCCTAGCAGGGGAGAAGGAAAGAAGTGGGTGGGTTTGAGAGATATTCAGGAAATAAGATCAACAGATTTTGATAATGGATTGGATATCGTGAGTGAGGGAGAAAAGTCATTAGAAAAATATTTATTGATCAAATTTTGATTGACTACCTGCCCTATGCCAGCCACTCTCTCCTTAGACACTGAAGGGCACAGGTTTTCTCCTAAATTTCCAGGGTGCCCGGGTGAACAGGTGGTGCTCCCTGGAATGGGAGACCCTTGAAGATCAGGTTGTCAACCGCTCTCTGACTGATGGCTATTTAAATGGTTCTCAAATGAATTTATATGCATATATATATACACACACGCACACATATTTGGTGCTATTACAAACAATGATACAATAAGCATTCTTTTATACATGTATTTTGTGTACTTAATCTCCTAAGACTGAAATTACTAGGTCAAAGCATGGAATGGACATGTACGGAGGTACTGACTGCCAAATTGACATCCAAAGAGGCTGTACCAGTTTATACCTCGCTTAACAGCCTAAGAGTACTTGCATGGGAATGATCAATCTTCAAAAATTTCAGTGTGCACACTTTTAAGACTTTTGATAATATAATACCCTGCTATCTGCCAGAGTGGTCATAATACTTTCCATTTCCAGCTGCATGCAGTAATTCTAGCTTGGGAATTTTGTGAAGCAGAAGTTACCAATCCTTCATCTATAGCCATTAATATTTCAATCTACAAAAATATTTGCATACATATACATATATGTAATTTTCTCTATATATATACATATATAAAAAATATATAATCCTATGTATTCTCTCTGTATGGAGTGCATTCTATATATCTACATATGTTCTATGTCTGTATCTCTGTGTCTCTATCATCTGTTTATCTACCTAACAAACAGAGTAATCAGTAGAATCATGATCAATGGAATGCCCAGTGTTTAGTGATTTAACTTAGAGTACCCTTCCAAAGATTATTTCAAATGTTTTCCTTAGTAACCGGGCATTCCACACATGAACTGCTCTGCAGGTTATTATTAACGTTTGCAAAACACGGAGCCTCAGGTTTTAGAATATTTGATCTTCACCCCCATTCTCTGCCACTTGTACTTTTTGGCGACCAAACTCTGTCATTAGCATATAGGATAACCTTGTCTTCTGCTTGGTCTGAGGGAAACATCTGAAGGTTAATTTTCTGCTTGGCCCCACAGTTCATTCTCTGGGTAGCTGGGACCTGGCCTGCTGCCACGTGTGGGCCACACCCCCAGCACCCTTGGTCTCTGGCTGCCCGCTGGGTCAGTTCATGGGAGGCACCGGCAGGAGACCGGAGGGTAGGAGGAGAGGGTGGAGGTGTTCACCTCCTCAGGCCTGGCTGCAGTCTGGGGCTGGCTGCCTCCCTCTGCGTGCACACCTGGGGGAGGCCCGCTTCCCCTGGCACGTCTCTGCCTGCTTACTTCAGCACACCCGGGGCCTCAGGAGGTCTGGGCTCCTCTCTTCTGGAACATGTGCTCATCGCCCCTTGTAGGTCCCTTAACCCTGCCAACATTTTTGCAAATAATTCCTCATCTGGCTCACTTCAGTTAAGCCCTTGGGTGCACCATCGGCTTCCAAGCCCTGCCTGCTACAGGGGATCTGCGTTTCCCAAAGGTAAAAGTCAAAGGTGGGGGACCCCCGCCAGACATCCCAGTTTACCCTCTGACAGTGTCATATCTGGTCCCTCTCTCTTGATCTGTAGGATGTCTGCAGTGGTCCCGAAAGGGAGTCAGGCTTGGAGACAGGCTCCCTGCGAGCCTCAGTGGCTGTATTGACCCACCATGACTTAGCGGAGGCCATGTATGGCTTCTCCCCAGAGTTAGCCTGGAAGTGTGACAACATCCTTAGCGGAAGTTTGAGGTTTGCTAGATAAACTCCCCAGCAGATCTTCCCCCAGTATGATATACACAAAACTATGGCCGACAGTGAAATGGCCTGTCCTAAACCTCACTTACTCTACACATAGAATATGGATCCCAGAAGCAGTATTTCAATTTATCATGAAGGAGTTTTAGCTTGATTACCTTCAAAACTTAATTGCGTTTAAGTTACTTTGATTCATCATTATCCAGAACGGTCTTCACTAATAATTATAGCATCAATGTATACCTCGGTTTCCTTTTTTTTTTTTTTGTGGTAAGTTCTGATAAGAAATTCACTTTTTAAAATTGAAGTATCATTGATATGCAATCTTACATTGGTTTCAAATATATAAACAGTGGTTCAACAGTTACCCATATTATTAAATCTTCACCCCACTAGTGCAGTTATTATCTGTCAACACAGAAAGATGTTACAGAATCATTGACTATATTCTCTGTGCTGTGCTACTGTCTCCATGACCAACTTATATTATGTTTGAAAATTTTTATGCCCCTTTATCCCCCTCCCCCTCCCCCCCACCAACCCCAACCTCTCCCCCATGGTAACCACCGTGACTTCTCAGTGTCTACTAGTCCAATGCTGTTTTGTTCATTCTGTTTTGCTTTGTTTTTATATTCCACAAATAAGTGAAACAAATGGTATTTGTCTTTCTCCGCCTGGCTTATTTCACTGAATGTAATACCCTCTAGATCCATCCATGTTGTTGCAAATGGCAGAATTTCTTTTCTTTTTATGGCTGAATAATATTCCATTGTGCATATCATTCATCTACTGATGGGCACTTAGGTTGCTTCCATATCTTGGCTACTGTAAATAATGTGATAAACATAGGGGTGCACGTATCTTTTCAAATCAGAGATTTTGCTTTCTTCAGGTAAATTCCTAGGAGTGGAATTACTGGGTTGAATGGTATTTCTATTTCTAGTTTTTTGAGGAACCTCCAAACTGCTTCCCACAGCAGTTGTACCAATGTACATTCCCAACACCAGTGTAGTGTAGGAGGGTTCCCATATACCTTGGCTTCTTAAAGTAACTCCTAAAAAACTACAACAAAAAACCACTTCAAATTATCAAGAGAAATTGTCAAGGATTTTAAGTTGGCCCCTTAAATGGTTAGTTTTGTGTGCAGGGATTTTTTTAAATAAGGGGTTTGTTTCTGAGAGAGGGAAACAGCTTCCCCCCCCAAAAAAAACCCCTAAAATTTAATACCCGATTTATTTTTGTGTGGTGGGGAGAAAGCGAATGTGGAAAGGCATGTGGGTCGTCATAGTCACCTGGGTTTTCATAATCAGCCTAAAGAAATGCTAGCGTTCTGTCATAATTGCTTCAGATCAATGTGGTTTTAAGAACTCTTTAATTTTATCATTTTTTTTCTTTTTACCTGTTGACCTTTAAAAATACCGCACCCCATTGAAGTCCCAGGGGGTCCTTTCTCTGATCTCATTCTCCAACCGTGCTCCTAGAAGCAGTTTTTATTATTATTTTTATTAAAGTATCATTGATGTACAATCTTATGAAGGTTTCACATGAACAACACTGTGGTCTCAACATTCACCCATATCAAGCCCTCAGCCTCCCCACTGCAGTCACTGCCCGTCAGCGTAGTAAGATGCTCAAGAGTCATGACTTGTCTCCTAGAGGCAATTATTATAAGGAATTTGGTATGCGCCCAGTCCATGCTAAGTTAGTACATACAATAATTTATTTAATGTGTGTGATATTCTATTGTACAATTAGGCCACAGCTTGAGTCTCTAACTTCCTGCTGATGGACCTTCAGGTTGTTTCCGGTTATACTACTGTGGACAGTGTTGTAGTGACATTCTAGCACATGTCTCACCGTGTACTCATTTTTTAGGGTTTATACCTAGCCATGGAGGGGTTGTGTGGTAGGGGTATGCTTATTTTCAGCTGTACTAGATAGCAAACTGATTATTTTTGTCAACTGGCTTACCACATATGTAGCTTTAAACAATATGCAATGCTTCTGGTTGTGCGTGTTCCAGTTTCTAGGACTGCACTGCAAACCACCTTAGGATTCAGTGGCACAGAACAACAATTTCTTATGCTCACAGGTTCTGGACAAGGCACAGAGGTGTCTGCGGCCTCAGCCGGGAGACTCAAAGGCTGGGGATGGTATCGTTCGAAGGCTAGTTCCCTCACGCGCGTGGTGATTGCCGGCTCTCCGCTGAGGCCATAGCTGGGCCGTGGGCCAGAGCATCTCCATGAAACGTCTCCATGTGTCCTGGGCTAGTTCATGACATGGTGGCTGGGTCCCAAGGGTGAGAAGAGAGAGAGAGGCTGTATCATTCATTGAAAATAGTGTCGTTGCTTCCTTTCTATTCATTAGAAACGAGTTACAAAGGCTGGTCCAGTTCAAAGGGGCAGGGACGGAGCCTATTTTCTCTCTGTGGAGCAGTGTCCACGTTGTATGATAATAAAAGCGTGTGAGATGATATATATATTGGTGCAGCCATCTTTGGAAGTAAAATCTGCCATGTATGTTTTTGTTTTTCCTTTTTGTAGAAAACGTTTTTTTCTGCTTATGAAAGTAACTTACTAATTGCAAGAAATGTTTTCAGAAAAATGCAGAAAAGTATAAAGAAGAAAATAAAGCCTACCAATTATTCCATCATCCAGAAACAGCTGGAGTTAACATTTTTTATACATATACACACATTCTTTTTGAAAATAAGAATCAGATCATAGTGTTCATATTGCTTCCTCATTAAGTAAAATATCACTGGCCTTTTTCAATGTCAATCAGTAGAGTTTTAACTATCACTTAAAAAATAGTGATATCTTTTATTGTATGAATGTATCGTCTCGATTTATCCAATGCGGTCCCTGTGGTCATTTCTAAATTTTCAACACTTGTCTATATGTCTATAACATTTATACATATGGTATTTATTATGCTGAATGAGATACCCTGCAACTTGCTTTTATGCACTCAAATTATGTTTTCAAGAGCTAAGTTCGTATGAACAGTAATTATTTGTTTTAACTTCAGTGAGTATTTTATTGTACAATTATATCACAATTTATGCACCCAATTTCCGGCTGCTGGACTTTCAGGGTTTCCCCAATGATGCTCCTGTGAACGGTGTGGCAGTGAACATTCTAGCACATGTGCTGTTGTGCATAAAGTGTTCAAGGTTTATACCCAGTCACGGAGCTGCTGGTCATGGAGGTATGGTCATTTCCAGTTACACTAGGTAGCAAGAACGGATTATTTTAGTCAACTGATTTATTGGCATTGCCTCCACTGAGTCTCCAGATTACTGTCGGATCGGATTTCTGAAATTTTTTTAGCCGCGACTGGCATTCTTTAGAGTCCGTGGCCACATCAGTTCTCAATAGATGCTCAGGTGCCGTGGAATGACTAGAATGAATAGTTCATAACCACCTGCGAGAATGAGAGAAGGCAGACCTTTGACAGTGTTTTTGTGATGTAATACTTGGGTGTGGTAGTTGAAGATTATTTAAATATCTCAGAAATATGAATGTGTCATGTCCTTTAACTTATTCAAGAAATCTCTCACCAACTGTTAGAGTTAAATAACAACACTTTTATGCACCTTTGACATAAAGTCCTGAAACCCAGTCTGATAAAGCCTCAGAGACAGATGGTGTGAAGTCCTTCAGAAGACTGACTTTATAGGGGAACAAAAGCACAGCTGGGGGCAGAGCAGGCAGTCGTAGCTGGTTTTACTACTAAGAATTTCTCTGTGCTCTCCGCATTGCTTTGGAACAACTTTGCTTTTTGGTTGCAAATGGGGACCGTTATCAAAGCCAGCTAGATTGGGTTACAGGCGGTCCTGTCTTTTGTTCACAATGGCACTTCTGTGTCTTGAAGCCTCAGTGCATGTTTAAATGGACACGATGGAAGGTATTTATCTGCTTTCAGATGGCTTAGTGTTTTTGATTTTCTGACAAGAAGTCAGTGGTATTTCACTTCTATCCTGATCATGTTCTAAACTAAGCAGCTGCATTAGATACAGTTTTAGATGAAATATTCATCATACGGTCTAGCACCAGTAATGATTTTGTTTTAAACACGTTGCAGTTTCTTTCTGAAACCAGAGTAGAAGGCAATCCAAAGGCTCACTCCGTGTTTCTGCTGGTGTTCTTCTTTTGAAGGAAAAGAAAAGAAAGAAGATTTCTATTCGATTGCCGCTTCTATTTTGAGTGGAAATATTTTCACTGTCGTATTCCAGCCCTGAAAAAGAAACCAGATCACCTCTAGTTAAGGGTTCTTGGCTAGCCTAGTGAATCCTCTCAGATTTTGGGTCCCTGGTGTGCATGACTGGGCTACTAGATTCTTTATGAGCAGCTAGCTTCTGGGAGTGAAATGGAGCTGCTGGGAAAATGTGAAGAAAAATTCCAACATGGAAAATTACCCCACCAAGAAGTGGCTTGTAACTTAAGATATGATGTCACCACCTGATTTCCCATAATTGCATTTGGGACCGACCCTGTGCAAAGATCCACTCTGATGCTTTCAAAGCTATTTTTTTGTGTTTAAAGACTCTTCCTACTTCATAAACAATGATTACAAATAAAAATGATTGATGATTACAAACTTTGAAAGCAAGCATGAAGGATGACATCTAGGAAACTGCTGCCTTTTCTCAAAATTTGTGTTTCTGAGTCTCTTTTGACTGACTCCTCATAGAAGCAAATTTCCCAAACAACAATAATAATGAGAAATCTTGAGGAAATCAAAATAAATAAACAAAGGCTTCTTTTCTTAGACATATGCACCCCTATGTTTATCACCCCACTATTTGCAATAGCCAAGATACGGAAGCAACCTAAATGTCCATCAATAGATGACTGGATGAAGATGTGGTACATATAGACAATGAAATATAATTCAGCCGTAAGAAGAAATGAAATCCTGCCATTTGCAGCAACATGGACGGAGCTAGAGGGTATTATGCTCAGTGAAATAAGCCAGGCAGAGAAAGACAAATACCATATGATTTCACTTACTTGTGTAATATAAAAACAAAGCAAAACAGAAGGGACAAAACAGCAGTAGACTCATGGACACTGAGAAGTGACTAGCGGTTACCAAGGGGGAGGGGCTGGGGCGGGGAGGAGGAGGAAGGGGATAAAGGGGCGCAATAATTCGCAATCACAATGTACGCTGGTCACGGGACGGGAGTACAGCATGGAGAATACAGTCAACGAGTGTGTAACATCTTACTACATTGATAGTCACCGCACTAGTGGGGCGAGGACTTAATAATATGGGTAACTGTTCACCCACTGTGTTGTATATTTGAAACCATCATAGGATTATGTATCAACGATATTTTAATTAAAAAAATGAAATGCTACAAGCAGCATAAACACCACAAGCATCATCATGAATGAATCCTGCAGACATAATGTTGAGTGAAAAAAGGCAAGTCACAGAAGACAAAAAATAAAAGACTTTTTTATAAAGTTCAAAACCAAAACTAAACAGTATATTCCTTAACAACGTACAGACATAAATGCATATGTGGTAAAATATAAAGGCAATAAGGTGATAATAAACAAAAATTCAGGGCAGGGTCACCGTGGGCCGTGAGGAGGATGCCCTTGGGGAGTGGCTTCGAGGGGCTTCAAACATATCCTTAGTGTTCTATAGCCTAAGCGGGATGTTGGACACCTAGGAGCTCATTTTATTTTCATACCTTTTATACACATTTTTACGTATATATGTTTCATATTTGTGAAATACAAAATCTTACAATAAAAATTTAATCAAAACCAAAAAAGAGCTTCTTTTCTTTTTATAGAAAAAATTTTTTAGAAGCAAAATACACAGAACACAAAATTTACCATCTTAATCATTTTGAAGTGGACAGTTCTGTGGCATTAAGTACATCTGCATTGTTCTGCAACTACCACCACCACCACCCATCTCCAGAATTCCTTCGTCCTGCACAACTGGAAGTCTACCCATAAAGCAGTAACTCTTCAGCAGCCCCGGCCTCTGGCCACCACCATTCTATTTTCTGTCTCTGTGAATTTGACTCTTCTAGGGACGTTATATAAAGGGAATCATACACTATCTTTCCTTTTATGACTGACTTAATTCATTTAGCATAATGTCTTCAAGGTTGATCCACATTGTACATGTGTCAGACTATCCTTCCTTTTAAAGGCTGAAAAATAGTTCATTGTATGTAAATACCACGTTTTGCTTATCTATTATCCATTGATGGACACTTGAATTGCTTCTGTCTTTTGACCTTCGCAAATAATGCTGTTATGAACATGGTGTACAAATATCTGTTGGGAGTTCCTGCTTTCAATTCTCTTGGGTATACACCCAAAGTAGAAGAGGAAACGCTGGATCATGTAGTAGTTCTATGTTTAATTGCGGAATCACCATACCATTTGCCATGGTGACCGCATCATTTCACATTCCCACCAATAGTGCACAAATTCCAATTTCTCCACATCCTTGCCAACACTTGTGTTCTCTCTGTTTGTGTGTGTGTGCGCGTGCTAATGACAGCCATTCTCATGAGTGTGAAAAGTCACACATGCATAGACATATTATCCTCTTGAAAGACTCTTAGCTTGTTTTTAGCTTTTCACTGGGCAAGTGAAGCTATGATCAATGAAATCTTTGTATGTACACCTTTGTAATTGGGGTTAATTGTAAACTTGAATTATTTATGGAAAATTAAGGTACTAGATTAAAGGCATATACATTTACAATGTTTCCTGTCACTGACACCCAGAGTCTCTCATTTCTCACAGACCAAGAACAGATACTACCAATTAAAAATTTTAATTTGCCAAGATGATGATCAACAAGTGATATCTCGTTGTGTTTGCTGTATTCCTCAGTTTCCAGTGAGAGTTAAGGTCTTTTTATCTTTCTACATCAACCCCACCATCAAATGAATCGAAAATTGCAGATGAGTGGTCTCCCGAGAAGACAGGTTCTATTACCAAACGAAGAATGAATACATATAACCAAGCAAAAGCAACATGTTTTCATAGTTTTAATTTTCATAGTTTAACATTTGATTCACCTAGAATTTATTTTAATGGCTTTATTTTTTTCCGGATGGTTAGCTAGTTATCACAACATTATTTGTGGGCATTCCATCTTTTCCCCACTGATTTTAAATGTCTCCTTTATTATACTGCAAATTGTGCATACTTGACTCTTTTTGGGAGTAAGTGTTTTATTCTACTGTCAGTTCTTGTGCTAGTACCCCACTGCTTTCATTACCATGGCTTTATAATATACTTCAGTTGCTGATAGGACAAGCCTGCTTGTTTTTCTATTTTTTTCCAGAAATTTCTTGCTAGTCTTACATGTTTATTCCTCTAGAGAAGTAATTCTCAACCTTGACAACATATCGTAATGATTCAAGGAGCCTTAATAAACACTGACGACCTTCTCCCACTCCCAGCGGTCCTGGTTTAATTGCCCCAGGGGTGCAGCCTGGGAACAGAGTTTTAATCATCCCCAGATGATTCTAATGTGTAGCCAAAGTTGAGTACCACTTTACAAGATGAGCTTTAAAGTTGTTTTGTTTCATTTCTCTTATTGTTTTGATTTGTATTGTATTGAATCACAGATTAGGTAGAGATAATTGACGTCCTTATAATACGGTGTCTTTCTATTTGATTCAGTTAGAATTTTTTTGGTTGGAAAACATCAGAAACAGATTTTGACTTAAAGAAAAAGATAAAAATCAAGGAATTTCTGAAAGGACTTGAGGTGGCTTATAGATGTAAAGGGAAGCTAAAGGTCTAGTAGCTGTTCCAGAAACCAGGGCTTGAATGTTAGGGGTGGGGGAACATAGAGAGGAACAATGACAACGGTAACAGAAATAGATATGCCATACACACATGTGAGCAAGGTGTTTCTCTTCCTTTATTTATATTTTTTTCAGTGTTCCTTGGTGTTTCATAGTTTTCTTACTTAATTTTTTTGTGTTATCTTTGTCCGGTTTTGTTAGCAGGGTAAGGCTGGCCTCATAAAACGAGTGTGGAAGTGTTCCTTCCTCTTCAATTTTTTGGAAGCCCTTGAGAAGGGTAAATAGTAAATCTTTGAATGTTAGATTTCACCAGTCAAGCCATCTGGTCCTGGATTTTGGTTTGCTAGGAGATTTTTGATGACTAATTCAATCTCCTTCCTAGTAATTAGTTCATTCACATTTTGTGTTTCTTCATGATTCAGTACTGGAAGATATAACACGTTTCTAGGAGTTTATCAATGTCTTCTAGGTTGTCTGACTTGTTGGCCTTTGTGGGCAGGCAAATAAATAAAATATATATGAAAAAAGATATTTTTCATAGTAGTCTTTTATGATCCTTACATTTCCATGGTATAGGTTGTAATTGTCCTCTTTCATTTCTTATTTTATTGATTTGAGCCCTCTCTTTTTTCTGGAGAAGTTTAGCTAAAAGTTTGTCAATTTTGTTTATATTTTTCAAAGAACCAGTTCTTAGTTTCATTGACCTTTTCTGTTGTTTTTTTATTCCCTTTTCATTTTTTCCCACTCTGATCTTTGTTATTTCCTTCCTTCTACTAACTTTGGGCTTCATTTATTCTTCTTTTTGTATTCTTCATTTTGTATCTCTTCATATATTCTTCATTTATTCTTCAGGTGTAAAGTTAGATCGTTTATTTGAGATTTCTTTAGTTTCTTGAGGTAGACCTATATTGCTATGAACTTCCCTATTCAAACTTATTTTGCTATATCCCATAGCTTTTGGTATGTATATTTCTGTTTTCATTTGTCTTTAGGTATTTTTTATTTCTCCTTTGATTTCTTCTATGACCCAGTAGTTGTTCTGTAACATGTTAGTTAATCTTCGTATATTTATATATTTTTCCAATTTTCTTCTTATTATTGATTTGTAGTTTCATACCATTATTTTCAGAAAAGACGCTTGATATGATTTTAATCTTCTTGAGTTTAATAAGACTCATTTTGTGGCCTAACATGTAATCTTTCTTGGAGAATGTTCCATGTGTACTTGAGAAAAATATGTGTTCTGCTGTTTTTGTGTGGAATGCTCTGTGTGTACCTGTTAAGTCCATATAGTCTAACGTGTCACTTAAAGCAAATGTTTCTTTATTGATTTTCTGCCTGGATGATCTGTGCATTGATATAAGTGTAGTGTTAAAGTTCCCTACTATTATATTATTGCCATCAGTTTCTCCCTTCTGTTAATATTTGCTTTATATATTCTGGTGCTCCTATGTTGGGTGCATATATATTTATAAATGTTATATCTTCTTGATGGATTGACCCCTTTATCATTATGTAATATGATGACAAAGAGCCCTTTGCCTTTTACTACAGTTTTTGTTTTAAAGTCTTTTTTGTCTAATATGATTGTAGCTACACCAGCTTACATTTAGTTTCCATTTGCATGGAGTATCTTTTTCCATCCCTTCAGTTTCTGCCTCTGTGTGTCTTTCCTTCTGAAGTGAGTCTCTTGTTGGCAGTATGTAGATGTGTTTTTTTAACCTGACCTTATTTAAGTCCTCAGGGGATATTTGCATACAATAATGAAATGCCAAGGCATTGTGTTTATGTCCCCTCCCAGAAACACCATCATAAATGGGGCAAAATTATCTTTTAGTATTTTTGGTGCTTTGTAAGCAATACCAAATCATACACCAATCCCTCCTCCGTCTCCATCCAAGCTCACAAACATTCTGAGTAGCTCTTTTCCTTATTATTACCTCTCTTGTTTCTTTCAACTCTTTTCTCTGTTGCTCAGAATTCCCCAGAGGGGTTGGTATAGGAGTCTTCAATGCCCCAGGAATAGGAAAAGCAATCCTGCCTCAGCCCAGAGGGATGTTGTCAGCACCACGGACAGTAACTCCTAAAGCTAGCCTTTTATTGAGGGTACATCTCACCGGATGAGCAGTATCTTTGAAGGTCTTTATCAGCTCATTCTTCTTCTCTTCCTAGTCTTCTACTTTTTGAGATAAATTACTTTAATTTCTTCAACTTTTCAGAACAGGCAAGGGGAGTCTGCATGTCAGTCATCCTTGAGACCGACAAGCCCAGGCTGACAGGCCACAGACCCACTAACAAGTCTGAGGTCGGATCATCACTTGGCCCTCGGGCTCAGAGAACATGCACAGAAAAGCAATGGTGCAGGATGGAGTAGGCCAGAGAGGAATTCCTCCTCTCTTCTCTTGCAGATGCCCCAATTCATTGTATTCTCAAGGGGTTAGTGTTCCCCAAAATGCAGCACTCTTCACAGCTCCTATTTTCTGGTTAGGAAATGTTTGTCTTAACTTTAAATCCATTAAAAATGAGCTCTGTGGTCTAGATAAATCATGGACAATCTCTGTCTAATCTTATGGAGGAAAATTGCACAGTACTTCTCATTTTAAAAAAATTTTTTGTAGTCAGTTTAATTTATTGATTTGAGAGAGGTCTGAATTCTAAATATAGGGTTTTTAAAATTGAAGTATTGTTGATATACAATCTTGTATTATTTTCAAATATGCAACACAGTGGTTCAACAGTTACCCATATTATTAAATCCTCACCCCTTCTAGTGTGGTTACTGTGTATCAACATAGAAAGATGTCACAGAATCATTGGCTACATTCCCCATGCTGTACTACTGTCCCCATGACCAACTTATATTGTTATTGTGAATTTTTGTGCCCCTTTATCCCCCTTGTTCTCCCCACCCACCAATCCCAAACCTTCCCTCATGGCAACCACCAGTCACTTCTCAGTGTCTATGAGTCTACTGCTGTTTTGCTTTGTTTTTAGATTTCACAAATAAGTGAAATCATTTGGTATTCATCTTTCCCCGCCTGGCTTATGTCACTCAGCATAATACCCTCTAGCTCCATCCATGTTGTTGCACATGGCAGGGTTTCTTTTTTTGATGGCTGAATAATGTTCCATTGTGTATATGTACCACATCCTCTTTATCCATTCATCTATAGATGGACACTTAGGTTGCTTCCATATCTTGGCTACTGTAAATAATGTGGTTATAAACATAGGGGTGCATATACCTTTTTGAATCAATGATCTTGTTTTCTTGGGCAAGTTCCCAAGAATTCATGGAGAATACAGTTAATGACTTTGTAACATCTTACTACATTGATAGATAGTGACCCCACTAGAGGGGGTGAGGATTTAATAATATGGGTAACTGTTGAACCACTGTGTTGTATATTTGAAAAATCTCCATGCATATCATGAAGTGAAAAAAAAGCTAGGTTCAGAACAATGAATATATTGAGATATTTATGTAAAAGGGAGGAAAATCATGTGTAGCTATATATGCTTGCTTAAGCAGACAAGATCTCTAGGTGGATATATAGGAACCAGGAAATAACAATACATACAATGTTTATTTCTATATTTTAATAACATATGGACACTCTTCAAGTTCTCCTTGTGCTTCTTAAATTTTGGACTGGAGAACTGGACATAATGTTCCAATAATGATAATATGAAGTTACTTAAGTAGTTGTGAAGCATTCTAGAGTTTATCATCGTGGTATAGCTACTGTGTAAAAGAACTTTATTCTATGCTTCTTATTGTACTATTTCTCTTCATGCAGGTCAATATGACTTTTCTCTTCTAATACTTGGTACTTCACGGCTGCTTCAAAAGTGGGAGAAGCGAGCTCCCGGTGACTGCAAAGGGCGTAAAAATGAGATCAGCACGGAACTTGTAGAAAACTGGAGTCTGAGAAAAGGAGAAGAAACATCCAGAGAGTTAAAAAGCCAGGGTAACCCATGAGTCACTGGAGTGGAGATTCCTTTGTTCATTATTTAGAAGGAAGAAACACTATATTTTCTGGGGGGAAAATCCTTTGGGTACTGTACAACACATTTAAAAAAATAATATAAAGAGCCAGTTTAGAAGGGCTTCTTGTCAGACTTACAAGAAAGGAGGAGACTCGAAAGGTGGTTGGATATAATATCCCAAAGGGGTGTGTTAAAAAAAGAACCCCAGCTCTCCACATTCCATGGACGGGGTCCCCTGAGACCATCCACACCTCGTCAAATATGGGAACAAGCGGGAGACTTAGCACCTCTGTAGGGACTTGTGGCCTCACCTGGTAGAAAAAATGGTGAGAGATTCGTGGGTCTTTGTGACGTGGGCCTCAGGGGATTCCCCACCTCTGGGCTCGCTCAGACACACGCGGCACCGCAACGGTAAGGGTGGGACATGCGGGAAGGGCTACTGGCGAGGGGGCGGGAACTCTAAGGCCCTTCCTCTGTCCCAGTGCTGAGAAAGAAAAGGGTGATGAGAACACCAGTCATTTTATCAGGAGTGGGAATATTCTTTGAAAAAGGAAAGGTGGGGATTTATGCACTTTAGAAAGTAGCTTAAGGATTACCAGGAAGGAAGCCGCGACCGGAGGGGAGCCGAGGCTAGCTGCAGATGGGGCGGGTGGTGAGCCACGCCAGGTTGAGAGGAGGGCCCAGACCCGCCGACAGGCCGTATTCGCATCAGGCTCAGGTGAGGGGGATGCAGACCTCAGCAGTTTGCTGGCAGAACAGAGCGCAGAATAATCCATGTGGTGTCTCCCAGAACCCTAGGCAACGTGCAGACGTGGGGTCGTTTTCTTAAGGAAATGGCTAGAAATGACTGATACTGATTTTCAAATCATTCTCGTTTCTTGTTTGTTCAGCTGGTGAAACCCCTGGTAGCTAGCACCTTCAAGCACTCTGCTTGGAAGTCCGCTTTAGCTGATGTTCATACCTTAGCGGATATGGCACTGAATACGGTACAAGACAGTAAATGTTTAATGGGATAATGCTGAGGACATACAGTGCTGCAGTAGGAGAATTTGGAAAGATGACAGAGGAACGGGAAGTGAATGCTCAGAAACCCTCCTCCACCCTCTTCCCTGTCTCTACTCCTATCTCTTTCCTTTTTCCTTTTTAAAAAATTGTGCCTGTAGGCCTCCTGAAGAAATGACTGAGTGGTCTCTGGGGAAATGGTGCTCAAAAAATGTAAAAGCTTCACAGTCACATGTGTTATTCCTTCCTAGTATTCTCTCAGTGTGAGAGGAATGATGGTATCCCTTCCTCTCTTGATGCTGAGGGTAAGGGACAATCAGAGATCTTAAAGCCCCTGGCAGAGTTGCAATTAGATACTAGGTATGCTTCATGTCGTCAGGGGACTACAAGAGATTTTGAAGGATTATAAAATTAAATGTGGTGGTTAATTAAGTTGGCTGGGCCGTGGTGCCCAGATGTTTGGTCAAACATTATTCTGTATGTTTCTGTGAGGGTGTTTGGGGGGTAAGATTAACATTTAAATCGGTGGACTTTGATTAGACTAGATTGCCCTTCATAATGTGGGTGGGCCTCATTCAATCAGTCAAAGGCCTTAATAGAGCAAAGAATGACCTCCTCTGAGCCAGGAGCTCTGCCAGCTGACAGCCTTTGGAGCTGACCCACCACATCAGCTCTTCTCTGCCAGCCTTCATAATCATGTGAGTCAATTCCCTAAAATAACTCTTTCTGTAGATATAGACATCCTATTTGTTCTGTTTCTCAGGAGAACCTTACCTAATACATCAACCATGCTAATTTTTTTTTGGTATAACTATTATTTGAAATTATATCATATTTTGCAAATGAAATTACTTAATGACTTAATTCTGCATTAGGAGCAGAAGGTTAGTCTGTATTAATCTCTGAGTTTCAATTCCCTCATCTGTAGAATGAGAATGGTGGTGGGAATCGTTTGTCACCCACTAAAATCCATCTCCCCTTCTCTGTAGACATATCATCTTGCATTTCCCAGCTTCCTGACAGTACAGGTGGCCACATGACTATGCTCTGTCCGATGGATGTGAGTGGAAGGGAAGTATGCCACTGTGGGCTTAGGTCTCAAAACAGTGGGTATGCTTCCTCTGTGCCCCCTTCCTCTCTCTGCTGGGGATGGGATCTGGACCACCAGCTTTGGCCATAGCAATGCCAGAGGGAATGGCAGAGCTACACAACAGAAGGAACCAGAATCCCTGAATGACTGTGTGGAGCGGACCAGTACCATCCACCTGTACCATTCACCTCAAACCATTGTGAGAATGAAAACTGCATTTATTGCTCTTTAAGTCTCTGTCATTTGCCCTAACACATTTGCCTGGGAACTATCTTACCTACTTCATGGGAGTTTTCTGAGGCTCAGATGAAAGAACATGATAAGGTTCTACACAAATATTTATCTTTCTGTCTTTACTTGATTATTAGGTAAATAGCAGCAGACATCCAGACCTCCCAGCACTTCTGTAAAATGGGGACCTGAGCTCAAGGTCATTGCCCTGTGCTTCCCTGATTGGAAAGAGGCTTCCTTGGGATAAAGAATTGCATGAGAAATACAAAATGGCTAATGGATTTTGTTATTACCAACCATGTCTGGATCATATTTGGGAACTAACATCTGATACAACAGTGGGAAATGAGGGGCTACTGGAAGCATCTAACTCATTACATAAACCTTGATTTTGTAACCATTTCACAAGCCAGTGGTGATCCCTAAAGCGCCCACGTGAGCTGCCATATAGTCAATGTCATTAGCTGTCTGGGGTCTGCCAGAAAACCAGTTTAGAGTGGCAGAATTTATGGTTTCATCCTCTGAGAGCACAAAATCCACTTGACCACATTAGTCTGGTGAGAGCAAAGTATTACTCTCTGGTGGATTCTTACTCTACACAAAACACTTCCATTTCCGGAGCACAGCGTAGTAAGTTAACAGGTACCTATATGCAGCAGGACGTCTTCATATAGAGTAAGTCCACACTCGAGGCAGATATAAGTCGACTAAAAGAAAAAGAAGAATGGAAAGAAAATGATCAACAGCTTTAAATGGCCATACATGCCTTAGAGCTTTTGCTTACTTCTTTTTTTTTTAATCTTCACATTTTTTTATTAAGGTATTATTGATATACACTCTTATGAAGGTTTCACAAGAAAAAATGTGGTTATCACATTCACCCATATTACCGTGTCCCACCCACACCCCAGTGCAGTCACTGCCCATCAGTGTAGTAAGATGCCACAGAGTCACTATTTGCCTTCTCGGTGCTACACTGTCTTCCCCCTGATCCCCCTCACACCACGTGTGCTAATCGTAATGCCCCGTAATCCCCTTCTCCCTCCCTCCCCATCCGCCCTCCCCCACCCCTCCCCTTTGGTAACCGCTAGTCCCTTCTTGGAGTCTGTGAGTCTGCTACTTTTTGTTCCTTCAGTTTTGCTTTGTCATTATACTCCACAAATGAGGGAAATCACTTGATACTTGTCTTTCTCTGCCTGGCTTATTTCACTGAGCATAATATCCTCCAGTTCCATCCATGTTGTTGCAAATGGCAGGATTTGTTTCTTTCTTATGGCTGAATAGTGTTCCATTGTGTATATGTACTGTTTACTTCTTGTGGGATGAGAAAATGGAATCTTTCCTGCCCCCTTCATGTGGGCAGAGCTCGGGCTGATGCGCCAGATGAAGTGGTTTATGAGGTCCTAAAAGAGTAATATTTTCACAATCTCATTGACACTGCTTTCATTTGGTTATCAAAACGTAGCTGGAAAGAAAACCCATTAATACGTCCCATTAGGAAAAGTGATCCATTAGGAAAAACCCCAGGAGACACCTTCAGATTTGAAGAGCAGTGCCATAAACTGGAATCCAGCTATGAGTCTAGAATGATGAGAAAGGACATCCTGGAAAAAATATGTGAAAATGATAAAATGAGAGGAATGCAAAGGAGTTTCTTTGGAATCATGCAGCACCACCTACTTACCATAAGCAAGCAAATTCCCAAGGCCAACTATTTCCTTTTGACATGGGCAGCTGCTTCTCCCAGCAATGGATTAAACAGAAAACCAGCAGGAATCATTGTGGCAGGAAAAGGAGTCAGCTCAGGTGCTTAAAGAGAGAAAAGACCTAAGCTTGTTTGTAACAAGAAGAAAATATTAGTGGTTCAGAGCACATTTGGGAATTTTCACCACGCTAATAAATGTCAAAGAGAAACATTCTTCCTTTATTATTAGATCTTAGACTAATTTACCCAGATACAAAGTAGTCTTTGCCCAATGAGACAGAGGAAAATAAAACTAAATGAAGTGAGTAATTAAACAGAGGAAAGAAAAAGAAAATGAGACTGTATTTCACATTCGGCTCATGAGGCTTTCTTTGGGCTGAGGACGGCTAACTGCCATGAAGATTTCACGCTGTGAGGAGTGGATGGGGTGCATTTGTGGCAGAAGGGAGATGTGGAGACGAATATGCGGCTCACTCGGATATCTCCAGTTTCTTGTTCACCATATTGCTGAAGAACAGGCTGTAAGGTAAGATATCATAGCAGGTCTGTATGCAGAATCAGACTTTCAGTTGGTCTTGTTTGTGTTGACTTGATTTTGGTACATTGGAGTCATTCTATTAGTCAGAGAAACAGAACCAAAGCAGTAGGATGTGCATGTATGTCTAGATGCATGTATCTATGTAGGTATTCATTATAAGGAAATGGCCCACACAATTATGGAAGCTAAGAAGTGCCACGCTCTGCAGCCTGGAGACCTAGGAGAGTCAAATGTATATTTCCAGTCTGAGTGTGAGTCTGAAGACAGGAGTAGACCGATGTCCCAGCTCAAAGAGAGAGTGCATTCTTCCTTACTCTGTCTTTCATTCTATGCAAGCCTCAATGGACTGGATAAGGACCACCTGCACTGGGGAGGGCCCTCTGCTTTACTCAAATGCCAGTCTCTCCTGAGGTGCTTTCACAGACACCCGAGAATAGCATTTAACCAAATACTGGGCACTCCATCACCAAGCCAAGTTGACACATAAAATTAACTATCACAGTCTTATTAAATATTGAATTTAATATTTGAATGCAAATATTGAATTTAATATAATTTTAGGAACTCAGTACAAGCTTTGTTGATGACACAGGACCTTCCATCCCCCCACCCCCCAAAATATCCCTTTGTGAAATTAGCATCGTTATCTGACTAGGAGAAGCAATAGCATTTCTGGACAGATCAGACCTTTCATTGATCTGAACTAGAATGGAGATGTTTGATGGATTCTGCCCGGATAGGAAGCCCCTTTATATCATGTGACCCTTTCTCCCGACCCTAGCTGTAGCTGGTCAGACCAGGATAAGAAGCAAATCCATAGGATGATCTGCAATTTATAATCTGGAGTGACAGCATGAATTGAGCCAATCAGAATGTTTCCTAGGGAATATGAAACAAGAAATACTGAAAACACTTGCCAATTAGCTGACCTGGGGATGAAGTGATGCTATGAGGGTCTGAGTTAAGCAAACAGAGACCTGTGAAAGAGCGTAACAGAATGCGGGAGCCAGGCTTTAAATGGGAAGAGGTCAGGTAATCTCAAAGAGGAGCTGAGATACCGAGAGGGTCCCATTCTCAGTTTTGAGCTTTCTGAGATTTCCAATTCTAGTTCCCAGCTACGTGGGTCTTTATATTAACCCGTTTCTCTTGAGGCAAATCAGGTAGGTCTTTGTACTTTGCAAACTTGAGTTCTCTATTTCACAATGCTTGTATGAGGGCCTGTTTAAAGATTTTACTCAGATGTGTTCTCTCGCCTTTACTTTGCCAAATTTAGAAACTGAAACACAGAAAAATCATTTGGCCTGTATAGGGTCACCCTGACTGAGTCTGAGTCTGTCAGGCATGGCTGATTGCATATTCAGCATTGTATTCTTTTTAAATTGGGCACAGATATTAATTTTGATAAAGTCCATTTTTTTCTTTATGACTAGTGCTTTTGCATCATATCTAAGAAATCTCAGCCTAACTCAAACACAAAAAGATTTTATCCTATATTTTCTTCTAGGTGTTTTATAGTTGTAGCTCTTCCATTTGGTCTATGACTCATTTGAGTTTTTTTTTTTTTTTTTTTGTATATGGTGTGAAATAAAAGTCCAGGCTCATTTTTTCTCTTGTGATTATACAATTATTCTCATATCATTCATTGACAAGATTATCTTTTCTCATCTAAGTACATTGGCACCTTTGCTGAATGTCAGTAGGCTATATATGTGTAGGTCTATTTCTGAACTCTCCTGTTCCCTTGGTCTGTATCAGAGGTTGACGAACTACGGCCCAAGGGTCAGACCTGGCCCACTACCTGTTCTGTAGATGAAGTTTCTGTGGAGCTCCATCAAGGTTAGTCATTCCTTTAAGTGTTGTCTATGACTGCTTTCATGCTATGAAGGCAGAGTTGAAACAGATTACAAAGCCAAAAATATTTACTATCTGGCTCTTTACCAAAAAGCTTGCTGATTCCTGATCTTTATGCTTGTCCTTGTGCAATATCACACCATCTTAATTATTGTAACTTTACAATACTTCTTGAAATTGAGTGGTATACATTTTCCAACTTTATTCTTTTTCGAAACTGTTTGGCTACTCTATGTTCTTTTCATTTTCACATGAGTTTTCAAATTACTTGTCAATTTCTCCAAATTAGTCTTCTAGAGTTTTATTGGGGATTGCTTTGAATCTATAGATAGATTTGGGGAGGATCAGCATATTTACAATATTGAATCTTCCAATCCATGAACATGGACTGGCTCTCTATTGAGGTCATCCTTAATTTCTCACAAAAATGTTTTGAGGTTTCAGTTTACATGTCTTACATATTTTTGTTAAATGTATCCATAACTATTTCACATTTTTGATGCTGTTTTACTTTATTGCTTTTTAATTTCATTTTTTAATTGTTCCTGACTATTATATAGAAAAGGTTACTTTTTATACATCAACCTTGTATCTTCCATCTTTGATATATTTACTAGTAGGTATAGGAAAATCAGTCTCTTAGGATTTTCTATATAGATGATCATGTCACCTGTGAATTAAGGCAATGATATTTTTTCCTTTCCAAACTGAATACCTTTTATTTCTTTTTTCTTGCATTATTCCACTGGCTAGGACCTCCAGTACAATGTTGAATATAAGTGATGAGAATGGACGTTCTTGCCTTGTTCCTGATCTTTGGGGGAAAACATTTAGTATTCCACCATTAAGGAGGATATTAGGTGTAGGTTTTACTTAGATACCCTTTGTCAGGTTGAAGAAGTTCAGTTCTAGTGCTAGTTTGCTGAGACTGGGTCATCATGAATGGGTGCTGAATTTTGTCAAATGCTTTTTCTGCATCTATTAAGACAATCAGATGGTCCCTGCTCCCGTGAGCTTTCAGTCTGTTGGTAAAGACAGACACCCAACAAGTGAAAACAAAGAATGTGATCTGGGAAAGACAGGGAAAATCCAGAAGCCTATCCCAGCCTAGGGTCAGAGAAGGTCTGTTGAAGACACGAAGTTTCAACTGAGACCAAAGGAGGAGTAAGAAGTGGTTAGACGAAGGGGGTAAAAAGCAAATAGAATCTGAGTTCCAAATCTGATCCTGCTGCTTTCTGGTTGGGGGGGAGGAAGGGTTCCCACAGAAATGCTTGCCTGTGGGCCTTGCTTCGGAGTCCTCCCCATAGCATTTGTAAGGCACAGCTTTGTGAATACTTCTCTTGATAGTGTGAAGGTATTGTTTACCATGCCACTCTTTTCCCACTATCTGAGATACCATAAGAGAAATGTCTTTTAGATATAAGAACTGCAAGACCTTTACCTCAGTGACTGTTCGTGCCTGTCTTCTCATGGGCCCTGAGAATCAGGTAACCCATCTGATTTCTCTTTCTTGTTCAGGTGCCTGGAAACTCAGATGGATGGGAGCCTGCCCTTAAGTAATGGAGAAGGACCTTATGTAGACATGTATTCCAATTTTTTCCTAGCCATGATCTCTTTTAAAACTTCACATTTTCCTCCTTCTGACTTTAATACTTGATCACATATGTTTCTTATAGCCTACAAGTTACTTAAATATTTTATGGCACAAGATAGGTTATAAACAAGTAAACAAAAAATGCATAATGAAGTTAAAAAAAAGCTTTAAAGAAACCTGTCCTTTATGACTAAGGTGCTGGGAGACCTACCAGCCCAAACCACTGCCCTGCTCCTTGTCGTGTCAGCAGGCTGCCTCCCCAGTGCAGCCCTGCTCACCCAGTTCTCCGGCTCCTTCCTCTCCCGGCTGCCCCACCCCGTGATTAACTGTTGCTCCCAAAGCAAACACCCAGTCACTTTTGGCTTTCAGGGTTTTAAAAGCTGTGTTACTGGGAAGGATAATAAAAAGATAATAGAAGAAACAAACATGAGGAAATTATTAAGTTCCAGAAAGTTTCCAAAGTCTTCCTTGTTCCTGGCCCTGACCCATGCTTTCTGACTTCTTTTCAATATGACATTTGAAAGTCCCTTTTGAATTCCCACTCAGGATGTTCATCCCCCAGTGGGACACAACTTACTTCCCCATTAGGCAAACCCAGCCCCTGTAAAAGCTCGTGTTCCACCCCTGAGGCCTCTGGGCATCTTTCTGCACCCTGTACCTCTCACCATAACCTCGTGCCCCCCTCAGAGTCAAGGTTCATATCTCAGGTGCAAAATGACTGTAGCTTTGTCGTGAAGGCCACTGGGAGCTCTGTTGTCAGCGACGTAGCAGTGCTAGGACGTGGACAGGGTGTGGAAGTGAACGGGGTTTGGGGAGGCTGAGGCCTGCATCATCGGGCAGGTGAGCTGGGCACCCTAGTGTGTATTTCTATGGAGGACCTCTTCTACTGAGAATTCGGAGCTGTGGAAGGAGTGGCTTAGGGTCTGGCTCGTGCCCGCTTTTCCTAGGACATGTGAGGCTCCCGTCTCTGTCCTGGTTGCTCTTCCCCAAACCAATCTGTGCCTGGATATGGCCCCTTCCACTCCCACCACGCTGCAAATGTGGCTCTAAAGCAGAAGTTTTATCCCAGCTTCCAAAGACATATGACCAGTGGCCACCCAAGGACAGCAGATAGCCTTTCCACAGCAAGCCTTCTTCACGGAGCCTCTGCTCGCCCTGGAGTGCCCCCATTTGGGGAGTACGGGATCTTTCTCATCAGTTCCTGGATAGTCTTTGTGCCGCCCGACGCTTTAAATACAGCGTGCCTTGCCAGTGGAAGTCATTCCTCAGGGAAGGTGTGACTTTGCTCTTCATGCCATGTTTTGTTTTTTGAAGACACCCGATTCCTTTTCCTTGCCAACTAATTCCCATCGCTTGCCTTTCATTAATGGCCAAGACTGAGACCCAAATGGAGGCTTTGCCTCAGAGACACCCTGTGGGTAGGATTTCCATTATATGAAGTCGCCATCCCTGGGTCCCTCACTAAGCATTGTCGAGCACTGACGCACTAAGAAGGAGCACACGCACCCTGGAATAGCACGTCTGGCCTCTATCTGCTTCCCTAAGACGAAACTAGAGGGACTGAGGGAGAGAGCAGTGCCCAGGGAGTGTCCACGGATGCCCCCATCTCATATCTGTGTCCAATGGAAATTTGGGTGGTGTGAACACTTGGAGGGAGTTTAAAGAAGAAAAAAGACAAACAAAAAAGAAGAAAAAAACAAGGGAGATGTGGCAAAAGCTCGGTGGGCAGGCTTTCTCAGGGGTGAAAAGAGGCCAGGGGACGTTCCCTCTTTTTGGCTACAGTGTAGTTTTAAATATGATGAAATGCTGAAACAGGGTTGTAGAATGTTACTGCTGGCAGAGGAACATTGTTACACGTACAAACACAATGGTGTATGTGTAGTTTCATCTGAGGATGTCAGAAGCAGAGCTGCAGGGATGTGAGGTCAGACAGTGCTCCCTCCCTCCCTCCCTGTCTCCTGCATCACCTCCTGGTGCCCAGGGGGTCATCGCGGGGACCAGGAACCTCTGCGAGGAGGGGAGGGAGGGTTTGGGGTGGTTTGGTTGCCAGGAAACCACACTATGTATATAATCTGGGCCCTCTCTCCTCCCCCAGAAGGTTTTGTTTTTAATTTAGTTTTTCAAATAGATAACACATTCACATGTTTTAAACATCAGACAGTATAAAAAACTATAAAACAAAAGACTCCCTTCCACATTCATTCAGTTCCATCCTCCTCAACAAATAGCCACTATTTTCCCTTCTTGTTATCATTCCAGGTATTTTTGAGGCATAAGTAAGTCATATAGACATATTTTATCCCCTCTCACCATTTTTTGTTTACATACATGATAATCTGCTTTACACCCAGGTGAGGTATGTGTATTTGTATTTTTCTGCATGATTTTTTCATTTTGATTCATTAAGAAATCTATTCTTCTTTACACCTAAAGAGTATTCCTTTGTATGGACTTACCACAGTTGATGAAATCCATTCCCTTTTGATAACCCTTAGGTGGCTTCCAATCTTTCTGTACAGTGTGTTATTTCCCATGTGTGAGCATATTAGAAAGATAAATTCCTAAGGTCACTGCATATATATACATATATTTGTAATTTGGGTAGATACTGCCAAGTTGCTCTTCATAAAACTGAACCACTTTATAACCCCAACAAGAATGTATGATATGGAGCTTTTCTAGTCTGATAAGTGAAAAATGGTATTTCATTATAATTTTAATTTTCATTTATTTTATAATGGGCACCTAAAAAAATTTAAGACCTAGTCATTATTTTCCTTCAGGATACTCTCTACTTAGATATCTGTAACCTTTTCTATTGGGGTGTTGATGTTTCTTACTGATTTCTAGGGGCATCTTTATATATTAGGGTGATAGAGTTTGTGAATATTTTTCCCAACCTGTCATTTATCTTCTGACTTTGTTTATGACTCTGGGGAGAGTAATACATGTTTTTGACAAATTTTACTTTTTGTATTGTCAAATATGCCAATCTTCTCTTGTAAGGTTTTTGGATTTTGTGCAATAGTTAGACAGACCTATCTATTTTGAGGTTAAAAAAAATTCTCCCATGTCTTACTCTTAACATTTTTATAAATATGTATTTATATTGATGTGGTAAAGGAGGAAAAATAATTTTCCCTCTACCCTTCTGAATTCTTGGCTGAGGCTCCTGTAATAAAAAACAGAATAATAAGAAGAAAACAGAAGTTACTAACATGTGTACCTCATGTATACATGGGAGACATCCAGGGAAAAATTAGTAACTCCTTGCGGTGGCTTAGAATTCAGAATTAAATACCATCTTAATAGGTGAGTGAGGGGGATAGAGGCCTCTTAGGGGGAGAAAATGATTTCAGGAAAGATGAATGGGCCCTTAGAAGGATAAATTGGCAGGCCTCCAGTTTGTAGCAAAATCTGAGTGTGATGTCCACTGTGAGTTTCCTCTCCTGTGACAAGCACCAGTCTTCCCTGGTTGATAAGAGTCCCGGGAAGGGGTGATATGACAGCTGAGTTCCTTTTGGAAGCTGTGTTCAGGCAGGTCGCGGGAGGTCAGAGAAGGCCTCTCCCTGCATTTGCTGTTTTTCAAGTGCGTACAGCCCCAGATCATCAACACGGTAAAGCATCGTGTTTTAACCGAGAGGCAGTCTTGAGGGGGACACGCCCTGAACTCCTGCAGTCGTATTTTACGTGGTATGTATATTCTATTGCCCTTTGGTGTTTTTGTTTATATGGGATTTATTCTGTGCTCATTTGCTTCCAGATGGCGCATGTCAAGACGCACTTGTCCTGAAACCGCGCTGCTGTGCACTGGCTAGTCCCCGTCGCTCCTCGTCAGCTGGGGCAGTCTCATTCCTGAGCCGGACTGGGGGGCAGGGGGCGTGCCTGCCAAAGCAAGGCCCCAGGGCGATCCCCTGCGCGCTGCGGCAGCAGAGAAGCTTCTCCCGGCACTGGGGCCGTCCTGCCTCCGAGCCATCTGCTGCGCCGGGCCGGGCTCTCGGGGCATCCTGGGTGCTGCCTGCCCCGGCGTCCCCCTCTGAGGACGCGGCAGCGCACAGCCACTGCTCTCAAGGGGGGAATTAGGCTTTGGGCCTGAATAAATAATTAGGAACTGGCTGCTGAGAGAATGTCCCTAGTGATTGCTTGCTCTGGAATTTCGCTGGGTGGCACACAGAGTTTTATTGCCCAATTAAAATACAGCAGATTAAATCGTGCAAAAGGAAGATGGAGCGAGCAATAAATCTGCTGTGCTATGGGCTACGGAAGGGCCGCCCCGAGCAGCAGGAACTGATGGTTCGGAGGGAATCGAGAAAAGAGCCGTCGGGTTACGCAGATCACTAGCGCAGCATTTTCCTGGAGGGAGACTGAGTGCCCCGAGGGGCGGCGGGGGTGGGGCGGCGGCTTCGGCGGGGAAGGGTGTCCAGCTCCCAGGGAAGACTGCAGACAGGGGAACCGTGCGGCGGGCGGAGGCTGCCCGAAGTGACGCCGTTCCTGCTGAAGGGACAGGCTTTTGTCGCGTGCAAACGCTGACATGGATACGGTGATTCTGGGGCACCCAGGGCCCGGCGGCAGAACCTGAAGCTCAGGTCAGAACCAGTTCTGAAACGTCGGTGAAGTGAGAAGAGGCAGGCTGACCACGTCAACCACATTTCTCGTCGGGTTCGTGCGCCGGAGCTGCCATAGCCGAGGGCCTAGGGGCAGGGGGCGGCTCCCGAGGAGACGCGCTGTGCGGGGTCTGGAGGCCACCGTGTGCGCCGCTGGGTGCCCCTGGGGGCTGGGAGGAGGGGCCTGGACGGGGCCTTCTCCGCGGCCGCAGGTGCCCGCCTCCCCCGGTGCCTGTGTGTCACCGTCCCCTGCGCGCGTCCCCTTGTATAAGGACAGCAGTCCTGTGGCGGCAGGTTCCACCCTATGACCTCGTTTGACTCCATCACCTCTGCGCAGACCGACTCCAGTAAGGTCGCATTCTGAGGTAGGGGGGTTAGGACGTCAACATAGGAGTTTTGGGGGCATGCGATCCAACCCATAACACGTGACTTTCCAGACAAACAGCAAGGTTCTAGTTTGCGTAGCGGGCCCCGCCTTCTGCACCCCTGCCCAGGGCACGCTTCCCGGCTTTCCCGGCTTTCTCTGCAGGGCTCCCCGGGGAGCCCCTCTGCAGCGCTGGCTGTCGGCTCCTCGGTGGGACCCACGTTCCGGCCCCTCTCCCTGAGAGAGGCCGCGGCTCCTGTCTGGCCCTTGGGGAAGGGGGCAAATACTGGGTGTTCTTATCTTGATGTCGAGTTAATAAACAGGTCACCTTCGAAAAAGTAATGACCCTCGAGCCTCTTTGCCTTCCCTTCCCACCGTGCTAGGGCTGCTAGGTGTGTGTCTAGGACGAATTGGTCTGCCATTCACACCCTCTAAAAGGAATGTGTAAAGTAGTTCTCTAGGTAGGTGCACCTCAGATATCCAGGCTTTTAGAGGAGACCATCGGCTGCCCTTGTCTGGCTGTCGCATGTCCAGCCATTGAACAAAACGAAGCCTGGACGCTGCAAGGGTTTTCTTCTAGTTGTGTCAACATCAATGTCCTTGCCTTTGTGTACAGCAAAGCAGATTAACAGGGAAAACAGAAGTCTGCTTGCCAGGCGGCTGGGTGCCCCGGGGCTGTACCCGTCAGCAGGGCCGACACAGGCTCCTCACCTCCCAGCCCCCGAGGGCTGCGCCTGGCACCGGGAGGCCTCCTGGTCTAGAAGCTTTCGATTGCCTGTTGCTGTAAACTGATCTTCATTCCTTCAGCAAATATTTACTGAGCAGCTGCTCTGCGCTGTCACTCTTCCAGGTGACAGGGATACAGTAGGGTCAAAACCAAGACACCCATCCCCCTGGAGTCACGGAGCGACAATCTGGTTAGGCCGGATGGCTGGCAGCGTAGACGAGGTAAATGCTGAGAACAATAAAGCAGTTAAGGAGATCAGAAGGCGGGGCTCAGGACAGAGCTGCAGTATTTTAAAGCAGTTGGTCTCATTAAGAAGGTGACATCTGAGCAAAGGCTTGAAGGAGAAGAGGAGGTTTGCCCTGCGGTTCCTGGGGTGAGTATTTCAGCAGAGAGCAGCGGGGTCCCTGAGCCCCTGAGCGGGCGTGGTCTCAGTGTGCAGAAGAGCAAGGAGCCCACCGCAGGGAGTTATCCAAAGAGAGGCTAGGAGATGGGGTGCGGTGGATGGGGCAGAGCACGTCCTCCAAGGCCTTGGATAGGACTTGGGCTCATATCTTGGAGGAACAGAACACCATGGCAGTATTCTGAGCATAAAGGATAAATGAGCTGAATTATTTTGTACCCTGTTAGGAGGTGCATGAATATTTTTTTGGCTGCTCTGTTGAGAACAGATTATAGGAACGAGAGGGTACAAAGCAGAGAGGCCAGTCAGGTGGCTGCAACTTAACTTGAGATACGGAATGCCAAGCTGGTGGTAAGTGCTCAGATCCTGGACATATTTGGGAGTTAGAGCCAGGGGACTTCCTGGTGAACTGGACACTGGAATGAGAGGAGGGGAGCCACGGCGGACAAGGATTTGTCCTGGATGTCTAGGAGGACGGATTGTCACCAGCCAAGTGGGGGTGAGGAGCACAGACTGGGAGGAAGGTCCAGAGGCAGGGCTGCGCATGGTGAGTGTGGATGGTTTTATGTCCTTGCTCCTCTAGGCATGTCCCCTTTTATACGAACAGTTCTTATCAGAGCCCAGGGTGACCAGGCACGCTATGACCCCGTCCTGCAGGCCTGGAATGGTGCCATGGTACGCTGAGCACAGTCCCAAAAGGCAGAGAGCTGGATGGTGCTATGGGCCGAAGGTCTGTGTGCCCCACCCAATTGATACGCTGAAATCCTAACCCCAAAGGCGAAGGTGTTAAGAGGTGAGGCCTCATGGAGGTGCTTAGGGCATGAGGGTGGGGCCCTGTTAGTGGGGTTAGGGCTCTTACAAAGGAGAGCCCACAGAGCTCCCTGGCCACTTGCACCAGGTAAGGACACACAAGAAGTTCACAACCCAAAAAAGAGCCCACATATCACCGGCAGCACCCAGCCCCTGAACTGTGAGAAATAAATTTCTGCTGCTTATAAGCTATCCCGTCTGTGGTATTTTGTTATAGCATCCTGAGTGGACTAAGACAGATGCATTGATAAACAAGAAATCCTTTTCTTTGTCCTGGTCTCTTTCAGGACATTAAAGGAGATCCTCGTCAGAACCCCTACCCTGTCCCCTCCGTCTTCCCCATGAGCTCTGCTGTCCACAACCTCAGAAGCCTCTCACTGAAGCACCCCTAGAAACCTCGTCTCTGTTCAGCCCCAGTGTGTTGCTCCTGCCCTGGGCTATCTTCAGGGTGCAGATTTTCTTAATCTCTTAGGACCTGAAGGCCAGCAGAAGGTGCCACCCCAAGATATACCACTTTAGCCTACAGGTAATTTTGAGCTGAAGGCAGAGAACAAGCAGATATAAGAAAGGCCCTCTGGCTTCCTCCTATCTGCCTAAAAGAAGGCCATACATTTGTAAAGGTGTCCCCCCTCCCCTCTCTACCAGGAAAGAAAGAAGTTTGTCAAGAGACAACTCTGGCCCTGTTATCGGCTCAGAAATGGCACGAACAGAACGGACATGATAACCCTGGTTAATACGAGCTCTCATCTTCCATGGTCTCCCCATATATTTACAGGACTCAGCTGGAGAACCTAGAGGGAAGGGAAGGTTTCTTCCTCCCCTACAAGCTCCTTCCTCCTCCTCCAGCGTCCCCATCACACGATGTCCAGGAAGAAGTGTGGCAGGGGTGGCCTGTCCTCAGGGGCTGGTGCACAGCTGGGCAGACTGGCAGCTGGACCAGAAACGCTGGGACCCTCAGTGGCAGAGTAAGAGAGCAGACAAGGGAGCAGATTTACCAGGGCTAATGCCCGTTGCCCTGCCACCTGTGCCCGTGTGGACCCACGGCGGCCCTTGGCTCTGTGGCTGGACCCCCTGAGGAACCATCGTAGCCACATATGGATGAGCTCAGGAGCCCTCACAGGGCACATGGATGTGAACTACTGTACACGTTCACACTTAACAATGTTTTAAGTTGCTCCGTGTCTGCTCTCTACCAGTAACAAGTGACAGTTCTCTCCTAGATTCACAGAGTGAGTCCCACATCCCCCCCCAGGGGTGAAGGCAAGGACAGGTAGGCCGTTACTCACCAGCAAACAGTTCACACATTTATGAAACATATTATATGGGTGAGGCCCCGAGCCAGACACCAAGATGACGAAGCGAATTGGACATACAGTCTCAGCTCTTGGCATGGAGGTGCGGGGGCAGATGACGTCCATAGTCAATGGTAAGGGCTCCACCCAGCCCTGGGGGTATACCTCCCCCAGCCAAGGGGTCGGCAATAACAAACGTTTAGATGCCAAGACTCAGGAAATTGCATCTAAAAAAATAGGACCTACGTCCAGAAATTCTAAATATATTCACCAGGGCATAGTCCAGAAGGCTGCCCACTGCTCCCAGCGGGCTCCCTCTCTGCTCTCAGGGTACGCGATACCCCCAGTGTGATCTCTTCTGGGGACCCGTTTCATTGCGGCCATTCGCCACCAGGCTGCTAGCTTCCGAGTGGCAAGGAAAGGCTTGTCTTATTCACCACCACCTCCCCGAGACCTCAGGGGCCTCGGGAACTGGATGACTTGCTGAATGACTGGATGGAGAGATAGATGAGTCTTTTATAACAGAAACCACATTGTTCATTGTTTCAAGAATGCTCTGATCATTACTGAGAGTATTTTTTTAATTCAACTTGTTTAAAGCTTAATTTAGTGAAGTGATTTTTTTCAGTGGGACCACAGCACTAATTTTATAGTGAGAGCTCACAGGAAATAAGATTTGTGTCAGAGAGACGTTCCTCATAGCTATTTTGGGGGGAAAAGTATTGTGTTAAACCAGGGCTACTCTATTTCCACCTTGACCCAAAGGTATGTGTAAGATTTTTTAAAAAGGAAGATACATGTTCTGTGCTCATTTTATTTAAGAAAGTCATTACGTTTTCCCCTACAAGTACGGTACAAGCTCATGTAGAAAACTAAAAAGATAAGAAAAGGAAACACATGTTGGTATATTTTTTTCTAAGAACTTTTCTGTCTCTGGCTTTCCTGTTTTCTGTTTTTTTTTTTACAACCACACTCATGTTAAATAAAATTCTTATGTGTGAAGAGTAAAGCCCTGGGAACCAGTCTCATGGCTTTCTAAAATTCATTCTTAAGATTTTGAAAGATTTATCTAAATAAGAAAGCTAGGCAGTATAATTAAATGGGCACAGTAACCGGGCTGATTTGGAGTGATAACATCCTCCATACAGTGAAGATAAAGCCTAACGTGATACTCAACAAATAGAACATAAACTTAGGCAGTTAGAGCTGATATGCAGAGGTGAGGAAGCAGCTAGAACCCCGCCGGGCCTTTTAAGTGCATCAAAACGAAGAGCCCCCCGGCCCCCCACTGACGGTGAGAGTCAGCAAGGTGCCCAGGGCTCAAGGTGCATCAGGAGAACACAGGCAGCGGAGGAGTTAATGGTTTCTTGGCAACAAATTAATATGTGAAAGTGAATAAAATAAATCCCTGCGATGGTGGTTTATCTCCGTATCAACAGGGAATCCAGGAGCCGAGCATCTAACCTGTTCCTCAAATATGCAGTCATTTGTCTTGGAAAACAGACTACGCTGTAAGTCGGTCATCTCTGCCCCTTTCTGCGTCAGTCGATGTCAGAATGACCCAGGTGAATGTGAGAGAGCAAATCTTCTGAAAAGGAGAAAATTCAGTTGGGTGGCAATCATCCTCGGAAGCCCCTGGCCACCCCGCCACCACCACCACCACCATGGGCTTTATTAGGGCTTTAGGTGAGGCACGATTTTCCCTGTGTCCCTGCAAGGGCTCCAGCTGGGCCTGAGAATTAAGCTGACATAAAACAGGTGAACAGGAGAAACGCACACATGTTTTATTTTTTTATGTATGTGGGAGATGTCGCAGGAAAATGGCGGCCCAACAGTGCTGAAGCCTAAGTGTTCATCTACTAGGTCGAACAAAGAGCATTAATTATGAGAGCGTAACCAAAACGTATGTGGAGATGGAGGAAGATGACAGTGATTGTCACAGGGTTTGTGTGTACAAGTTCTTCTTGGCCTTGAGTCCCCGTCGCGGGGGTAAGAGTGTTCTTTTCCTCCAGGTGTGGGAGGACCTGTTTTATATGGGAGTTTTAGCTCCTGTTTCCAGGAAGAAAAGGGGAAATCACAGTGCCTCTCTTAACACCTGTCGTTTTCCAAGTGCCTTTAGCTCAAAATAGTTAATATGTCAAATTGGTATATTTTTAATTTTATTCACCTCGTAACTTTTACATAATCATATAGAACCACCAAAATGAAGAAATCAGCAGTGATACATTATGTAGTGAGGAAACATGTCCAGAGGAAACCCCTGAAGGGATCAGGATATGTCACTCCAAAATATTTCGCTTTGGCGTAAGAATTCTTTTGAGCAAAGATATCTAAGTTCCTGAACTCTCTTATCTGCCTGAAAGCAGAGACTCACAAAAAAACTCAACTGTCATAAATCTCTTACTGGGATCTAATCTGTTCTTGAAGATGAAAAGTCAGAAGTTGCACCACACCCATACAGATATTTCACAAATCATCATATCTCCTACCTAGCCTCTTAAGGGCTCACTTACCTTTCAAAAAAAGTATTTTGTATAAATGTCCTTTCAAATCCCCCTTCTAAGAATTCATTTGTTCCCCAGAAGTGCAACCCTGCACCTCCCCTTCCCACATTAAGATAGTATATTAACTCCAAATTCTAACCGCCTCCTTGAGTCACATTTTTCTGTGAACTCCTACATATGTACAGGAATAAAAATCTACCTGCTTAATTTGCAGGTCCCTGAGAAGTCATCTAAGTGGGTAGAGAAAAAGCCTTTTCTTCCCAACACACCTATGTATTAGTAACAATGGTCACATTAGAAGGCAAAATGTTTAAAACATTGATCACCAGAGACTTAAAACAGTTGCTTCATGTAAAGTAGTATCTCTTGTATTGTTAATTACTTTTTATTCCTTTAATTCCTTATCCACCCTTCTCTTCAGAACTTTCTCAGCTTTTCTGGTACTTGTACAGCTCCCAGCAAAAACGATGGCTCGGTGTGAAAAGCCCTGATAAATGCATTCAGGACAAGTGCCACTGAGAACGTGACTCACCCTGGGTATGACGCTTTGAGGTCACGCTGAACATCAGTGGTATCTAAACACTACATTCCCTCTGGGGACACCTGATAGGCTTTTCAAGACCTGTGTGACTGTTGTGCTATTCTACCGCTTGGATTTGGAAGGCAAGGAGAAAACCGACCCCATACTGTTTTGCTAAAATATGTTGAATATTTGGAGATAGAAATATAAACATTTCTATCAGCTTACTCTGCATTGAGAGACATACACTTTACTAAGTTCAGGTATTAAAGAACAAAAGGCGTTGTCTCTGGGAGCTATTTGGCAGGCTATACTTGCATATATAAAGCACTTAAGACAGAGCTTGGCACAAAGAAAGTATTAGTTATTATCATTTTACCTTCACGAACACAAAATTCTCGTGGGAAGGTAGGCAAGTAAACACCAAATGGACTGTAGTAAGTTTTCTGAAGAGAATGAAAACCACGATAGAGGATGTTGGGGGAGGGACCTTCTTCGTGGTAGGCAGTCAGGGTGGCCTCCCTGGAGAGGGGACATGTAAAAACTAAACTGAGGGATGAGAAGAAGCCAGTCAGAGGGGGGCCAGGGCAAAGCGTTCCATCCAGTCAGGGGCAAGAGCAAGTCCTGAGGGGAGGTGAGACGGAGCCGCTGGGAGGACCGTGACTGGAGGGGGGCGGCGGGGAGCGCGCTGAGATGAGGCCAGAGGCAGGCAGGCGGAGGCCAGGAAGAGTCTTGGAGGCCCAGGACAGAGTTTGGAGTCTATCCTAAAAAGAAACTTATGCAATAAGAAGCTAATTAAAAACATCAAGTGGAGAGATGAAATGATTTGATTTATGCTTTTAGATCACTTTTGCTGTGGGGATTGGACGAGTGGAGATTTGAAGTGGAGGTCAGGAGACCAGGGAAGAGGCCACTGTATTCTTTGAAGTGAGAGATGAGGTGGTACTGAAGTTCGATAGAAGCCAGAGATGAGGATTATTTTCATGAGGAAGAATTGTCGGACTTAATGTTGGGTGAAGGATGACTGAGAGGTGACAGATTTCTGGCTCTGATAACTGGGTAGATGGCGGTACCATTGATATACAGAAGAAGATTAGCTATAAGGATGTTCGCAAAGTTATCTCTAAAGCCTGGGTATGTACACACACTCACATACACACACACACACACACACATAAATGGAGAGTTATGCTCCCCCTGTCTTTTCTCAGTTGTCATTATTTACAAATGGCAGCACGGAGACAAAATGCAGACGCGATGGCATAGAGGGTCCATGGGGCGTGGCGCAGGACACTGCATTAGGATGGTCTGCAGCGGCTTCTGCAGCACCCGGTGACTCGTGCTCTGACGCTTCCTCACCCTGCCTGCTGTGGTGCCCGGCTCTTGGTTCACACGTTTTGCCTTATTGGTCAGAAGCATGCAACGTGTGGCTCCTCTGGTTGTGTAAGCTAAATATCAGAGGGGTCTGTCATTATTTCCCAGGGGCCACGGCTGCACTGTGTCCATTCTATCTCTTCTTGCATATGAAACAGAGTAAGGGTGATTAGGAAAAAGTGACCTTTCGGAATAGAGCAACTGTAGGGGAACTGGGATGGGCGGCCCAGGGAGAGCTGTGGGGCCCTAATGAAGGGGAGCGGGATGTGGCATCCCGGTATATGCCGCTTTGGAATAGGGATTATTCTGAGCCAAAGGCCACTGAGGAAAGGTTAATGCAAGAAGAGTTCCCTGCCCTCCCCTATTGACCTGGACGGACATAAATCTGTCCCCCCTCCTTGCTCTACCAGGAAGAACGGAAGTTGATCCCCAGAGACAACTTTCGATGCTTATTCCAGAGATGGCAACAGAGGAATCCACATGACAAACTTCGCTAACCAGCCCCTGCCCTCCACTGTTTCCCCGTATACTTGCCTTCCCACAGTTTGCTGCCCTGAAAACTCAAAGTCTTTCCCCTTGTCTTGTCACTTCCCCAAAATTTTGGTTTCTTTTGCTAAGATGTTATGTAAGCCCAAGTTCTTACCACCACTTTGAGTTACTCTTTTTTTGAGCTTTCCATGTGCACGCACAATGAATAAGTTAATGAACTTCAGGATCCGTTCCTCTTGTTGATGTGTCTTTTGTCAGTCTGTTGTGCAGGGCCCTAGCCAGAGATTCCAGGAGGGTAGAGGGGGAAATTTTTTTCCCCCCTTACATGACAAAGAACAGAAAGTATATAGTGAGAGCCCCAGAAATAGGGTAGTTCTGATGCTGAGAGGACCCAGAGCAGACTGCCTCACTCACCAGCCGGGCAGGCTTAGCAAGACCACAGGCTGCATTGAACCCTGGTTTCTCTATCTGTGAAATGTCTTTTGGGAAGATTCAGGAATAGAACAGGAATTAAATAAGAGTAGATAGTAATAGAATAAAATAATAGAAAGGGCGGGGGAGCCCCTGCAGGAGGCGAGAAGGAAGAGCAGGGTGAACAGGGTAAGGTTTGTGAGCCCTTTTCCGGAGCACCTTCCTCACGGACTGGAGCCTCTGGTAACGCAGTCAGCCTCCCCATCCGTACAGAGGAGACATGCTTCCAGACGGAGACTTCCTTTACAGACGTGAGTGTCCCCAACAAAAGGGCAACTTTACCGTTTTCAGAGCTTCTCCTGTGTCTGCTGTTTCTCAAAATAACCGCCTCCCAGTAATCCTTATACCAAAGAGGCATATTTTGGGGCAGCCCATCCTGCTCTTCCCCCTGACCCACCTGAGCCTCTTACCAGCACCCTGCCTCACCCTCCTCCAGCCGCTCTGGACGTTCATGGTTCCTGGAATCCGCAGCTGTGTTCGCGCCTCCTGGCATCTGTGTTTGCGCCTCCTGGCATCTGTGCTGCCTCTTCCTTCAGCCTCGGGAGCATTTCCCTGTGATTCCCACCGAGCTGGCTGCCTCGGCTTCTCCATGCCCCGTCCCTGCCCACTCTATTTAATACGGACAGTTTACTTTCCATTGTGTTTGTGGTTTGTCTTCCCCCCTGAGATGTACGCTCAAGGACAGAGCTTCTATAAGATCAGCGTTTTCACTAACATATCCCAAGCACCTAGTAGATGCACAAAAATACTGAACTGACTCAACCCCACAGATTACCAATAATTCCAAGTGGATTAGGTGGCACAGATGTTTGTTTTCCTTCCAACAACTGCAGTTTGTAGAGGGCTTGTGCTGCCCTGAATGACAGGTGTGTGTGTGTGTGTGTGTGTGTGTGTGTGTGTGTGTGAGTGCACCAAGCAGGGAAACTGAAATCAGAGGGGAAATCAGTGTGTGAACTTTTAAAGGGGCTTTTTGTGTTTTGCTGATTTTTGGGCTGTGACCAATGGCCATACCATTATTTACACCATGATTTTGATTTTTAAAGTAATTTCTTTGGACTGTTTTTCTTTCCTTCTGGAACAAGTGAATTCTGTAAAGACCACAAGCTTCAGTTCAGTTTAAGAGAAAGACCTGTAGGTGGAGATAAAATAGGAGCCTACTGGTCCGCCTGTCTTAGGCTACCTCGTCTGCTGGAAGATGGGATGGGTTCGGACAGTGGAGCTTAATGAGATAATTTCTGTTACTCCTGTGAAGGGCTTAGCTTTGCCTTGTTCTCTGGGGTTTAAGAATATGTACATTTAAAAATGCTTTTAAAAAGTAAATACCACTTTCCAGTTGCTTGGTTGCAGTGTAAGGGGGACAGCAAAAAAGCCACTGAACACCATTCTAGAATTATACTTGGACAGCTACTGAATCCTTGGGAAAACAAATACATATGAAAAGAGTCAACATTTTACACATAAATTGCATTTTATACAAAATCACATTTTGATGTGGTGGGGGGGGTTGTTCAGAAACATTATCTCTGTTGAATAAACATTGGCCCTGGTTGAAATTTGCATTTGTTCAGCAATCCGTTACATTCCTCAGCACGAAAAGGAACCCCGTCACCCTCTGAGTCCAGGTGTAGTGGACATCTCTGCAGTCTTTTACTTACACTGCAGGTGATCTGGGGGAAATTAGCTGAGAGGTAAGTCTTGGGCACCTTTATCTCGTGCCTCAGGCTGTAAGCCCTTGAGCCTCTACTCTTTGCTGTTTCGGGTTTAGCCACGTAAGCTCACACTCTACCCTGGGCATTTTATCCAAATTAATTGCATTGTTAGGTCCTAGTCATTCGTTTTCATATATTCAAGCTCTGTAAAAGCAGTGGGATTTTTATTTATAATTTGGCTTCAACCTGTAATTCTTTACCCGGTATCGTTGGTAGACTAGCCCCCTACCTGCTGCTTTATTAGAATGTCAGTGGTAATAAACAGTTCCTCCACTGCCTCAGTTACTCTGGCACCACAATCAGCATTTTGGTGAGCAAACTGATAAAAATGAGAATGAGATTCCTCATCTTATGCTGAGTGTGTTTTGCCCCACAGCACTGGGTATTCGGCCATGCTAGTGGTGATCTACCCCTCAGGGGAACAACCAGCCAAAGGGTTTTTCCTCGAGGTGAGGGGTGCAGGGTTGGCCTTTTGTGATGGGGGGAGTTCCTGCATTCTGACTCTGATCAGATGAATTGTCGGAAATTGCCCATAACAGATGGCTCCAGCAGAAGTCTCCTAACGTGTCTTGCTCAAAATTTAGCCACAACAGACAGCCAATGGCTCTGGAACATCTCTCCATGTTGACAGGTGGTAATTGCACTCATGGGGCTGAGGAGTTAATAATGTGGGTAACTGGTGAACCACTGTGTTGTATACTTGAAACCAATATAAGATTGTCTATCAGCTACACTTCAAAAAAAAAAAACCAAAACCAAAACACAAAACATGACCAACAAAAAAAGAATTTAGGTGGAGCAGTACTTGAACCAACCTGTTTGTCAGGAGAGAGGATTATTTCTGAAAGAGCCTCCCAGGAAAGGAAGACCCACCTGTCCCTGGGTAATACACTCCTGTGTTAAGACGGACCCACTTCTGCGTCTTACCTCCCCGTGCAAGAGAGTCGCACTGGGCTCCCCACCCAGACGGGCCCTATGATGGGACACTGTCGGTTCACGCTGGGAGGGTTATGACTGGGGTGGGAGCCGGGGGCAAAGTTTTAAATTATTTTGAAAAGCAATTTAAAGGTTAAATCGTGCCTGAAAAAATAAATGACCATTTCAAGGTCCAGCAGAACAATAGGATTTTCCCAATCCTGAAAGTGTCTAAAAATGTATCTTTTTAAAATTTGTCAATCCTGGTTAAATGGCAAAGAAGCCAGAACATGCAACAATTCAGGAGTATTATTAATAGATACAAACGTTTTATTTCCATAGATTCGTCAGCCACTTGGAAGAAGTATCAGTAACAGGCAAAAGAAAATCTATAGGGGTTTGAGATACCCTTCCTCCTGGAGTCCCCACCCTACTGAACATCGTATCACCATAACATGTTTATTTTATGATAGAAAAATAGGTAAGAATGAATGAAGCCTGTCAGTAAGTGGCCTTCCCGGGCGCTCTGATGGCCCAGGCCCGGGCCAGCCCGTTCTCTCTGGGAGAAGCCAGGGTGGAGCTGGGCTCTTGAATCCGGCATCGTTCAAGTCAGCCTGCTGAGGGAGAGAGAGAAATTTTGGACAGGATACATGATTCAGTACACAAATATGAAAGTGTCGGTGTAATCATCATAAGAAAGAGTATTTTGAACTCTCCAACATATATAGTTTAACTTTATTTTCATTTGAATTAGGTGGGTGGGAGACAGGTCACCTTCTTGGCTTTGCCCAGCCCGCGATCCATCAGACTGGACCCGTTACAGCCGACTTCATAGGCGCCTCTTGTTCAACCTGGAAAGGGATTATTTTCTCTTATGCCACTGCGCCTCTCAGAGAAAGCCTCCCAAAGGCCAGGGAGTGACAGGTCAGGCGCAGTTCCTGGGACCTGATCTGGCAACAGTGCAAAGCCAGCGATTGGGTGAAACCTACCCAACAAGCTCGTCCTGTCCCCACAGTAACCAGGGCACACCGGAGACCGGAGGGTGTACGGAGGGTGTCTCAGACTTCCCTTTCAGAATGACTGCTTCCTCTGTCACTTAGGCTGCTTTCTCGGTCTTCCTGAACCTTCCGTGACTAAGTGTATGCGTGACTGCCGGTCACCCCCCCCCCCGCCCCCCGGGGGACTGGGCTGCGTTAGATAACACCATCAATTTCTCTGATACAGTGCAGAGCTGAGCCAATGTGGAAAATGCTGAACTTATTGGTAAGATGCAACCAAATCCCTTTTTAACTCTCTTATATTTGATTTATTAAATCTTTTGGCAGGGGGTGTTCAGGGCTGGTGAGGGCCGGGCGTCTGCCTGCTCATCTGACACGGCTCTCCCTAACCCTTTGAAGGGAACAGAGGGCAACTGAGAAGTACTGCACACCCCATGGTGCTCAGTGTGCTTACAGCTCCAGTCATGCAGCTCCATCCGGGCTGCACAAGCCCAGGAGGAGCTTTTATTTCCTGGCCTTAGTGCCATAGCAGCTAGTAGCTGATTCCCCTTAGGGCTGGGCTGTCGTCTGGGACTCTCGGGTTTCTTTGACTTCTGTCCTAGGGCTTTGAGAGTTTTGATATAGACCCTTCCTTTTGTCCAGTGTTTAGACAGACAGGGAAGACTTTTCCAAGGGAACAGGGAAGAAAAGGGTAGAGAACACACCGATTTAGAAAAATAGATGGACCTTTAAGAGAATAAAAAGATAAGCCACAGACTGGGAGAAAATATTGCAAAAGACACATCTTATTAAAAATGGGCAAAAGATCTGCATAGATATTTCACCAAAGAAGATACATGCATGGGAAATGAGCATATGAAGAGAGGCTCACCACTGTATATCATTAGGGAGCTGCAAATTAAAACAGTGAGATGCCACTGCACACCTATTAGAATGGTTAAAATCCAAATCATTGACACCACCCAGTTCCGGCAGGGATGTGGGACGATATCCTGGTGGGAATGAAAAACAGTACAGTCATGTTGGAAGACAGCTCAGCAGTTTCTTACAAAACTAAACATACATTTACTGTGTTCCAGCAATCACACTTCTTGGTATGCCCCCAAAGCACTTGAAGTGCCCTGCCCCACACAAACCGCTGCACACGATACTTATAGGAGCTTTGTTCACAGTTGCCACAACCTGGAAGCGGCCACGATGTTCTTTAGGAGGTGAATGTGTAAATAAATGGCGGGCCATCCAGACACTCGCATATTATTCAGCACTAAAAAGAAATGAGCTACCAAACGGTGAGAACACAGGGAGGGGCCTCAGAAGTATGTTGGTAGGTGAAAGAAGCCAATCTGAAAAGTCTACGTAGCGTGTGAGCTCAACTACGTAGCATTGTGGAAAAGGCAACATTATGGAGAAAATAAGATGGGTGGTTCCCAGGGGGTGGGGAGACGATGTGACCAGGTGGGGCCCAGGGATGTCGGCGGCAGTGAAACTATCCCGTATGATGCTGTGGGGCAGAATGCACGTCCTTATGCATCTGTCTAAACCCAGAGGACGCGCAACACAAAGAGTGACCCTAATGTAAACTGTGGACTTCAGTTAGTAGCCATTACATAATACAGTAAGAATAATGTATCAGTATGGGCTCAGCAACTGTGAACAATGTACCGCATGGATGAAGATGTCAACAGTAGGGGAACCGAGGGAGGGGGTGGGATATACCAGCACTTTATATTTCTTGCTCAATTTTTCTGTAAACATGAAACTGTTAAAAAATTGAGCAGTCTACTAATCAAAAGAAAAACAAGTGAAAGATCTGAAAAGAGCATGGGAGGAAGGGTGTGATTAGGGGCCCAAGAAAAATGTGGCCAACGCCCCTCTGAATTCTTCGGAGCCAGCACAGGGGCAGACCCTCCCGCGGTGGCTTCATGGCCAAGAGTCCGGCCGGTGGATTCGGTTACTGGACGACTCAACAGCCTCTGCTGTTCACCGTCTTAGCATCACTGGGGACCCCACAGACTTCCAGCTCAGGGGAAGAAAAACTTTTCAGCTGTGTTTCAAGGCGAGAAACAGAAAAGCCCTTCAAATTGCTGTCTCAAATTCTGGAGAGAACAGGGCCAGGGTGAGCTTTGAGGAGGCGGTTGGTGCTGCCCTCGCAGGGCACCGGGGGTGTGCGTGCGCATGTGGTCTGAGAGTGCTGGCCTCACGGCCAGGGAGACTGGAAGGAAGGAGGGAGGGAAGCAGCAAGGGTCTCCCTCTCCTTCAGTTTCCCCGTAGGAGCAGTCTAACCTCACCGGGCTTTTATAGTTATTTCACAAAACGACCCACATTTCTCAATCAGTACGTCTTTGTTCTTACTCCATTCCTTGAGGCCACTTTCTGCTTCTTCCTTTTTCCACCCTGTGCCAGACTTTTTAAAAAAGAAAGTGCAATTCATACATTAAAAAAAATCTTTCCTTTGTTGTCACATTGGTGTTATGCTGTTTGTCAAGTTCTTCCCCTCCCTTCCCACAGGGCATCTGTCTGTGCCCAGGATGGGTGGCGTCCCCCTCCCCCTCGGTCCCCGCTCACGGCTGGGCGGAGATCCAGCTGGGGGTTGGGGGGCTCGATTAGCCTGAGCCCGAGAGGACCCGGCTATGGGAAGGGGAGTCGCGTCCACAGAGCGATCAACTTCACAACTTTGTACTTGACGCTCGCCGAAGGCAAGGCTGTTTTCTGAAGAATGGAAAGCACGCGTCCGTTCTTATATCTCACGGACTCTTACTCGGACCCCGAAAGCCAGCGGAAGACCTGGTTCCTGTCCTAGCCAAAAGTGTGACCTTGAGAAAATCACACAACCTGTGGGGGCTCTATACTGCTAACTAAAGACTTTCTTCCCGCCGAAAGGCAAGGGCCCAGGCCTGTTGTTTTCCCAGGTCTTGCCCAGATTTAAGGTCCTGGGTATTAGCTCCTAAGAAACGCCACCCACCAGGATTGATAGGCTGTAAAGTTCTCCAAGGCAAGTCGGGTCATATTTCCCTTGAACACCCCACAGCCCAGAGCATGCTATTAGTAATCTTAGCAGCTACCCTTTACTGAACAATTTATGAGCTACTTGTCTGCCTGGGGACCCAACCTTGTTGTGCAGTGGTTACAGAGGGGAGGCCAGGAAGGCAGTGGGCCAGTGTGTGGCCAGCAGCCCACCCAGGGACTCCAGCTTCTGAGAGCAAACAGCCCTCCTGGGTCAGCAAGCTCTCCCTCCCCGAGGGGCTGAAGGGGAGTCGGGGGTGAGGGCTGGGAGGTCTTTGTCCCTTCTCCTGCCGCCCTTCCCCGCCCCCAGTCCCACACATGCACAGCTTCAGGACAGAGGTATCCTCTAAAGCGCCTTCAGAGCTGAGGGGCAGGGCTGCCCTGGGCTGGCTGGCTCCTGGGCAGAGAGAAGCACCAGAAAATTATCCCCATACCAGCGAAAAAGGCTAATAAATGTGCGGCACCAGTTCGGGGGAAGCTGAGAGCCGGATTTGGGGGAGCAACCGCGTTCCTGACAGGCCGTGGTGAGAGGGTTGCCGAAACAGGATCTGAGGGGGGCTTCCTGCACGCTGACGGAGTGTCCCTCCTCCTTCCACGCTGCACCCTCTGCCTGCGGGAAACTGAAAATTATGTTTTATGACATTTCACATGCAAAGTTTTTCACCAGGTAGCAACCTGGTGCCGAGATGGGCCTGGAGATGGCCCGGGTTTAGGTTAGATGGGCAGGAGATTCTTCTCTGCAACCAGAATCGTAGCTCTACAGACAGCCTGTGGGTTTTCAAGGGATGTTGCTGGCGGGAAGGACTACGCATAGTGACGGGCAAATAGTTAACAGCAACAAAGACCTGCTGAAAGTTTGCAGTGGGGCTGCTGTTCTTCCCTAATAAAAACAGCGTCCGACTGCCAGCTAGGAGTTTACAAAGCACCGTCCCACCCATTGTTTCACCTTTATTCCCATGCTAATATCCTAAACCAGGCAGAGTAAACTAGTGTGACCCCGCTTAGTAGGGGGGAAACCAGAGCTGAGAAGGGCAGGCCTGCAGAACATTCTGGCTCATCTGACTTAATTCGTCTTCATTCTTCTGAGCTGCTTGCCAGCGCCGTCTGCTCTCACCCAGCGGCGCCCCTCATTCTAGCTCCCTGGCCCCTTCTCGTCCTCCTTACCTTCCTAGACTGGAATATGAAATTTATCAGGTTCAGGTGCAAAAGAAAACCCATCACTGCTAGAAAGTCCAGCAGGCTTTTTGGATTTTGCATGTAATTTATTGAGATAAGTGCAGCCTACTATTATTTACAGGACCTGCACTGAGTAGATTCCAGGAGATACAACTTACTATACATGATAAAATCCAGGAAATTAAATCACAAAATAAATGCTCCACACTTCCTCCCCTGCCATGCTTTATGATCGAGCTGTCCTGGGAAAGTAACTGGAGGTGAGGGAGCTGCCCATTGAATACACACAACATTTTCTTGACATTTCTCCCTAGCTCTGTAAGACCAAGTCCTTCATAATTGTACAAGTATATTTGGAACTACCCAGCTTGTTCTTGTAGGTGTTTGGTCAGGCCTGGTGAGTATTTCTCTCTGCGACTTGAAGAGCGACACGAAGGGGATGTTGGCAGATGGTTCAGATGGCGGGAGCTGGGAGGCTGGCTAGTGTGCTGTGGGCTTCCCCAGGGAGTGGGCACAGCCGTGCCAGGAGGCGGCTGCACAGCTCAGGCAGCTTCCATTGCCCATGTGACCAGCCCCGCAGCCCCGGTACCCCTCAGGTCCTGGGCCTGCCTGCTTCCAAGGAGTGTCATCTTCCTCAAGGGCACGACCACCCCTCTGGTACTCAGAACAGCCCCACCTCGTGCGCCAGCATCACGCTCTCTGGGCGCCGTCTTCCATCCTTCCAGCTGGTGCGTTCTGCCCCACCTGCTATCCCTCTAATCAAACGGTTGCCTCCCCTGGCACCCAGCTGCCATTCTCAGGTTCTTCCCCAAATCCACCTCATTAATACAACAAAAGAAACCTTAATTGCTCTCTTCACTTAGGAAATTCCAAAAGTTTTAGGAGCTATGAGCCAGAAATGGACAGACTTAATATATATTTTTTATTGTAAATCACAATATGATGAAACCTTACTAAAATAATCCTTATCTATCATTAGTTTCTCCCATATATTTACCGTCCCACAATTCACCCCTAGAAACTGAAATCCCTTTTCCTTTGTCTTGTCACTTCTCCACAGATGTCTCGCCCTTTGTTAAAATGGTGTATGAGCCCCTGAGTCTAACCGCCTCTTTGGGCCTTCCTTGCTTTTGTCTGACCTTCCAACCTCCCACACACGTAACAAAATTAAAGTATTAACTTTATCAAATAAAGTTTGTTTGTCTTTTCTCCTGTTAATCTGTTTTTCGTCAGTTTAATTCACAGGCCCCAGTCACTGAACACAGAGGATAGAGGAATGTCTTTTTATCCTCCCCTACAATACGAAATTTGAATTTATCAGGTCTCTTGCTCTCCACACTAGTTGATTACCAGATTCTGTAGGTAAATCTATCTGGCTTCATTGTCTCTTCCATGACTATCTCATGTCAACTCTTTAAATGTAATTGATACACCTGCCAAGCCTCCTGGAGGATCTCACCAAAAGCCACTGGGAACATCTATATTCTACTTTCAGAATGTTCCTTGACTTGCTTCCTGTTTGTCGGACTTCCCTGGTCTCTCAGCTCTGGTTGTGGTGCTGTAGTTTCTCTCCAGCAACTTGGAGTGGCCTTGGTAGGGGGGCTTGGACACCCACTGGCCCTGCCTAAATTTAGGCCTTCATCACATCTTGCCTGGAGTACAGCAAACATTCTCTGACCTTCCTACCTGCCCGTGGTTTTGATCGCCTCACTCTCCTGCTCGAGTCGCCAGGAGACACTGAGGTGAAGGAGCAGACTGAGCAGGTGGTTCCGAGTGTCAGGAATATGAGAATGGCAGAAAAATCATGAAGTCACAAGTCTGGCAATGGATAGAGATGACCAGGTTAAACACCTGGGAATCAGAAGACTGCTGGAGTCTAACCTTACAGGTGGGCCTGCCTGGCTTTGAGAGACATGATTGGGGCAAGAGAATATTTGGAAATAGTAAGAAATGTTTTTATTTTTCAGTATTTCTTTTATTTGTGAGACCTGTTTTGGAGAGGAATTGATGAGTGAGTAGACAGCCCGGATCTCTGCTAAAGGGCCCCCTTGTAGCCTCTCCATCCCTGGGGCTCAGCTTTCCTTGGAGAACCTGTGATGGAACAGCTTTGTGGTATGTTGAGCTAGACAAGGCCTCCCCTGGCCTCCCAGCATTGCCCTGTGGCCACCTCGGAGAGGTGTGGAGACGCGGAGATGTGGTAGGATGTGAAGGATGGAGAGAGGGAAGTAGGCGGGAAAGAAGGAGGCAGAGAAAGAGTCCTAGACCTTGAGAGTGCTGTGGGGGGGGAGGGACAGAAGGACAGCTCAGCAGGGGCCGCGTGGGCATGCCGCTGAGGACCAGAGGGGCTGACAGCCGTCTCAGCCCACGCTAGCATGCCCAGATGACAGCAGAGGTCCCAGACCACCTTCTGGATGCTCCTGCAGACTCCCCGGAACCTAAACACAACCCCAGGAACAGGGCAAGGAGAATCCAAACGGACTGATACTGAGTTTTCAATATTGCCACTCAACAGAATGTGGGTTCCTACTGGAAACTAGATTGGGATCTTAAAAAACCAAAGAACATTGTGTTTCTTTCGTTATGGACAGAGCTTTATACCCACGTCAGGGAGACTGATTTCCTGGCAGCTCTTTGAGGGCCGGCAGGTGTATCACCTGTCATCATCATCATCATCATTGCTATTATCTTGATTTTTATGGAAGTAGAGTCGATATTTCCCTACCATTACTGTACGCCCAGCGCCCAGCATAGTACTGACAAGTGGAGATGACAGCCGTCTTTGACCGTCTTCGACGTGTTTGTGCTCCAGGCTGGTCTGACCACATCTGAAGCGCTGTGTGCAGCTCTGAACACCTTGTTTCCAGAGGCCGAGAGCATAGAGTGTGTTCACGATATGGGGCTTAGGTTACTGAGAAGTTATGAAAATTTCTCACTCTAGCCCACCCTGTCCCCTGAGCTCCAGGAATTGATACCTGCTGTCTCCTGGACAGCTGTTTTCAAATGTCCAACATTCCTTTCGACGTAGGATGTACAAAAATGAACTCAACACTTGACCTGCGGCCTGTTCCTCTTCCTGTGCTCCTGTCCAGGAAATGGCTCTAATCGTTCAGTTAGTGGCTTGGGCTGAATCCGGAACATCATCTTGCATGCCTCTCTGCCCCACAGAAGCTCTAACTGCGCAGTGATGGTATTGGCAATAATGATGGGCAGCTCTCACCAAGCCCTTACTATATGCCAGGCCCTGTATTAAGATCTTCCCCCAAATTAATCCATTTAATTCCTCATGACAATGCTCTGAGGCAGGCATTGCTTTTAACCCCTCTTTTATGAATGAAGGAATTAAGGTCAAGAGAGTGTTTCAAAGACACACAGCTAGTGGGTGGGTAAGATGGGATTCGAATCTGTCAGTAAAACACCCAGCATCCCTGACCTCTCACTCAACTGCTGTTCATTGCACTTGTGTATCAGAAAGTTGTTCCTTATCTTTTCCCTGTAGAGTATAAAGTCATGGGCCAGCAATTTCCTTGTTTATGATTTATCCCCAGAACCTATCTAAGTGCCTGGCCCAAAATAGATGCTTAATAAATGTATGATAATTGAATAAAGGTTTGAAACAGTATCATATAAAGAAGATCAAAGAATGTCCTTAGTGTAATTGAATTGTGTGGCTGCACAGGAACATAGCGTTTATTGAGTCCTGGAGGGAAAAGGAGATTCAGGGAGGACATGAAAAGTGTCTTCAAATATTTGAAGAACCGCCTGGTGGAGGAAGGGAGACACATCCCCTGGGCCCCCCAGCAAAGACCCTCAGCCGAGGGCTGAGAAAGGAGGCGGCAGAGAATGTGTGTAGGGAAAAAAGTTGCCCAGATGACTCCAGAAAATAAAACTCAGCAAATCTTTTGTCTGCTGGGAATAAGGAGACAGAGTGAAAACGGCTCGGTTTGGCAATGTGGAAAACCTGAACCATGGGAAGGCTGCTCCGCCCACAGCAGGAAAACTCAGTCTTCCGGGGAGAGGTCCACGGAGTGCAGGCTACGCTCTCCCGTGCTTTGGGGAGAGTCGTGTTGGGTTGAGGGTTTGGACCACAGGTCTCTGAGTCTCCTGAAGCCCTCAGAGCCCCGTCTGTTCATCTGTCATCTGCTCAGCTGCCTCCCCCCTGCCTCGGGTTCCCTCTCCAGACTGAGCTGGTCCCTGGGGAAACAGACCCCTAGCCCCCAGGTACCTGAGCCCTTTAGGAGCCCTGACAAATGGCCCAGGCAATGTGCGTTGCGGTCCCAGCCCAGTTCCCTTCTGGCCAGAGAAGGGCAGGGTGGGAAGCTGGGGGCTCACATCTGAGGCCCTCTAGGGACATTGTCCTCGGCAGCAGGAAGCTGCCTCACACAAGCTTCCACTGCCTCCCATGGGCAGCCTCCATCCAGGAACAGATGTTCGCTGGAGCCTCCATCCAAGGGCAGATGTTCTCTGGAGCCTCCATCCAGGGACAGATGTTCGCTGGAGCCTCCATCCAGGGACATGTTCACTGGAGCCTCCATCCAGGGGCAGATGTTCG
>JAQQAC010021848.1:22605523-22635201 GCA_029783875.1 Phataginus tricuspis | reverse complement strand
TCCAGGGGCAGATGTTCGCTGGAGCCTCCATCCAGGGGCAGATGTTCACTGGAGCCTCCATCTTGGCCGTGTCTGCAGGGTCTTCCCAGCTCCAGCCCCGCAGGGGCTGCACGCCCCCTCCGCCTCCCGCCCCTTGTCCTCGCCCGCTCTGGGGACCAGGCCTCTGCTGTGTTCCTTTCCCAAGGCTGCCACAGAAAGCATCACAGACAGCGTGGCTTAAAACAACAGAAACCTCTTCTCTCACAGTTCTGGAGGCTACAAGTCCAAAGTCAGCCTGCTGGAGGCCCACGCTCCCTCCTGGGGCTCCGGAGAGAATCTTCCCCAGGCCTCTCTCAGCTTCTGGAGCTGCCAGTAACCCTCGGAGCTCCTGGTAGAGGCCGCGCCCTGCTCTCTGCCTTCTTCTCCTGGGGCATTCTTCCTCTGGGTCCAAATTTCCCCGCACTTATCAGCACACCCGTCTTGCTGTGTTCAGGGCCCACCCTAATCCAGTATGCTCTCATTTTAACTAATTACATCTTCAAAGACTCTATTCCCAAATGAGGGGCCTACAAAGTATGAAGGTTGGAACTTCAACTTGTGTTTTGGGGGGCGAACATTTCAGCCCCTGCATCAACAAATCCCCTCTCAGAACGTTCTCCAGGGCCCTGATCTGTGCCGCCACCCAAACCCTATTTCCTCATGATGCGGATGCCAGACCCACAGCCATCCTCCCCCAGGGTTTCATAACTAACCTTTAACTTTCTCCTCGAGCCTCTGCCCCCATGGGAGTCCCATTTCCTCCAGGATTGCAATCTCTTCCCCCCTTCCACCACCGCCTGCCTTTCCCCTGTCAAAACTGTGCAGTCTGTAACGGGCTGACGGCGCAGGCCAGTGGAAGTCGGCATTCGCAGACGCTGATTTACATAGCGGAGTACAAGTGCCCACGCGTGACACGCTCTTGAGTGATGGTGAGGGCAGAGGACGGAAAGGGGAAGGACATTCTGGGGGAGTCAAAGCAGAGCGGAAACAAAGGACTATTTTATGTAAAGGCTCAAGTTGCTCTTTCTTTAAGCATAAAAAGAATTCATGTTTATTAAAGGAAATCGGAAAACTTGATAGAAAAATAATTTTACCCCCAAACACAATTATTTTGAACATTAATGCATTTCCTTTTTCCCACACATTAAAAAATTTTTATGTAGCTGAGAGCAGCAACTTTATATTCTGCTTGTTGTCATTTAGCATTATCTCAAAATTCTTGGTAACTTCATTGACTATATAATCCTCGACAAGTAGATACACTGCTTTTTATTCAACCTCTCATTCAGTGTCGGACATTTAGGTTGTGAGTATTTTTTCACTGTTATTCGTGATGCTGCTATGAAAGTCGGTGTGCTTAAAAGTTTATTCTTCATTCTGAGTTTCCTTAAGATTGATGCCTACAAATGTTAAAGGATATGAGCATTTTTCCAAAATAGCATTTTTTCTTATTATAAGACAATACATGATCATTGTGAGCATTTGGGGAAAACCGCTGATGTTATTCTGTTTCCAGAGGTGGCCACACTCCTTCCTGCCTCAGAGCCTTCACAACACCGTTCCGTCTTCCACGATCTTCTCCCTGATTTTCCCAGGGATGGTGCTTCCAGATGTAGCTGTTGCCAGCTCAGAGGGGTCTTCTTTGATGATGTTTCCTGAAGGGACACCAGTCAGCTCGCTATCCAATTATCCGATATGAGATTCCTGTAGTAATCAGCATCTGAATTGTTTCGTGTTTATTTGCCTATTTCCTACGCCTCCCTGAGGACTCTGGTTGGTGTTGTTCCACATCATAGCCTCAGCCCCTGGCAGGGTGCCTGGCACGCAGTAGCACACAGTAGGGGCTCTGCAGTATATGCAGGATGAGTGAGGGCAGGCCCAGGTCCACAGGTGAGTCCCTGGAGGGTCGTCCTCTTCCCTGCCTTCCAGGTGGGATTCAAAGCACTTGCTGATTAAGAAGTAAGTCCCTTCCCACCTTCCGTGTGTCTGCTTTGGCCACAGGGAAGCTGACTCACTGTGGCTGTAAGAGGAAGAACCCTGTGTTTTCAGAATTTCATGGGATGAAAAGAAAATGTAGGCTATTAGGTTGCTGTGAGCATACTGACATATTCAGCATGTGGTTCAAGATTAATTAAAAGTTAATTTGTAATTTTAAATTAAGATTGGCTGGTTTCTTCCACTAAGGGTTGGAGTCGGTACTGTCACTGATAATCAGCGCCCTGTTTCTTGTACGCGCTGGTTCCTCTGCAGACCTGCTTTGGCCACACACATTTCCAGGTATGCAGAATGGCTTATGGTCAAGCCGACTAAGTATAAGTTCTGAACTCTGCTATGACTCCCTGCGCTGTACCTGGTGTATTCAAAGATAAATACTAAATGCGGTAAAGACTCAATTTTAACCACTTAAGAACTGTTTAAGCAGTATAATAGCATAACATTTACCAAAGATGTCAAATATTGACTGAAGCTAAGGTAAATAGTATTTAAATTAGCAGGATAAGCAGGTAGTCATGGAACTGAATAAAACAAAACAGATGGTGGTTCTAGAAAGATTGAAGAGTACATAAGAAATGTAATAAGCCTCCAGCCTGAGAACTGAAATCCATTAACTTTAAAAAATATCTTTTCTGAGGCTTGCGTGTCATTCCTTGTTTTCTTTACTGGAAGGAGGACTTTCGAAAGGCTTTAGTGAAAAGATGATTTCCTCTCAAAATGCTCTGATAGCATTAGATTTGGCAACTATATATGTTTAGTACTTGCACGTTTATAAAACTAGATGGCTTTTGTTATACACATTCCTGGGGGCCCTTAAATAAAGTCCTGTTTCCTCATTCAAAGCGTTGGGAGGAATTTAGTACTGGGACTATTTAAAGAAATTACTCAGCTGAACTAGAAGTTGACACTAAGTCAGAGAGGCAAGTTGATGGCTGCTGTCATCAGCGATGAAGCCTGGCTGGAACCTCAGCATCTAGTCTGTCTTGAGATTTCATGAGTTATGCCCTCACTTGGTATATATTGCAGACACAGTAAGCATTCAAGAGCATGTGTCTAATGAATAAATAATTTTGATAGGCTGACACTGACATGTGGAATCCTGCCCCATTTGAAAATTTTGCATTTTTACGTCTTTGCCCTATAAATTATTCTCTGCCAAAACCCTGCATTTCTCACCCTAATCTCACCCATCTTTCAAGACGGTAGGTCAAGCCTGAGATCTTGTGAAACCCTCCTCTGCCCATGGTGATTTATACTATTTATCCCTACCTTTCTTGCTTTTCACTCCCTGGCTGGCCTCCCTGCATCGATCAGGAGAGTCATAAACAATGGTAATTCAACTTTCAATCGCCCAGAAGCATCTACAGAAGGGGGGCTGCACGAGTTCGTTGGCCGCTGTAACAAAGTGCCACCCCACACTGGGGTGATGCAGAACGGAAACTGATCACCTCAGTTCTGGAGGCCAGAAGTCTAAGATCAAGGTGTCGGCAGGGCTGCTTCCTCTGAGGGCTGTGAGGGAGGACCCGCTCCGGCCTCTCACCTGGCTTCTGGTGGTTTGCTGCCAATCTCTGGCATTCGTTGGCTCAAGTTGTGTAAAGGATAAAAACACAGTCATGGAATCTGTCCTTAGATGTTGTATTAGCTATCATTACTGTATGATGAATCACCCCAAAACTTAGCAGCTTAAAACAACAAACATTTAAATATCTTGTAGTTTCTGAGGGTCAGGAGTCCAGAAGCAGCTTAGCTGGGTGGCTGTGGTTCAGAGTCTCATGAGGCTGCAGTCCAGTTGTCAGACAGGGCTGCAGTCTCTCAAGGCCGGGCTGGGGCCAGAGGATCGACTTACAGGATGGCCATTCACATGGCTCTTGGCTGGAGGCTTCAGGCCCAATTGTGTGGGCCTCCCCACGGACTGCTGAAGACATAGCTTTCTCCATAGCAAGCAATCCAAGACTCATCTGTAGACTTTTTATGACCTAATCTTTGGAGTGGTAACCAGCCACTTGAACAGTATGCTATTCACTTGACGCGAGTGACCAGGTACAGCCCATAGTCAGGAGGAGGGGAATTACGCACCACCTCTTCAGTGAGGAGTATCAAAGAATTTGTGGATCTATCGTCAAACACACTTCAGAAGCCTTGGGTGATTCTGCCAAAGCTTTCCAGTGAACTAAATGGACAGAAAGCCGACCGTGTGGGCTACTGAGTGAAGTGAAATCACTACCATTCTTTCTAGAAACTTGGCTATAGAGAAGGAAAGGTTTCACTTGGTTATTGGAGAAGGAAGAAGTTTTAAACCCTATATCTTGTTAGGATTTGTATTATTATATAGTTACAGCCCCCCAAATTGTAACAGGTTGAATTCAACATGGTTTAAATAGATTTGTAATTAAGAATGCACTCCCTTCCACGGGAAATGGGGCAGCCCCACAAAAACCTATTTAACCCATGTCGTATCTGTGGCGCAACATGATGCTGTTGCCAATGTCACGTGGATCCTCAAGGCCACTTGAAGAAGTGGGTCTTATATGACCATGTTTAAAAGTGAAGAAACTGGGCATGGTTGTAAAATATTGGCCAACTGTAGAGCTACTTACCAAAATACTGATGCACTATAATGAAAGGATTACAGTTAGTGTGTGGAGGGAGTCTGCTCAGATCAGCTCATGGGGGCTGATTGCATATATCATTTCCCAGCTTTGCATTCAGTGAATCACACGGGTGCTTGAAATCAGCCACAGTGGGAGTATTTACACCCAGGAAACCGACAGATTCTTTTTCTCCATAGAGTCAGGTTTTAAACACTTACCAGTACACTACTGGTTATAGGCCAGATGTGGGGTGACATGTTAGTTAAATCTAACTATTCATTGAAGAAGTGGTGGCAAGCCAGTTGATAGAGAGAGGTAGTGGGGATGGTGCAGAACTCCGGCAGCCTAAACTATGCATGACATCTAAGCCCCTCCATGCGACCATGAGAGGTGTAACTTCCTCTTTCACCTCTACTTCCTGCCCACTTTCGGCACAAGCAGGTTAAACTAGGGTGTGACATACATAACTTCCTTAGGATGAAATTGAGGAAATGGACTGTATGGGGAACAGGCTGGGGGACCTTTTCTTTAGAGGAACTAAAGGGCTGAATCTCAGTCTTGGAAATTGTGAGCTGTGGTCTTCATTTAGATGGACTAAGTGGGACTTTTTCCATTGGAAGAGATTGTGAATAAGCAATTAACAAGATTTTCTCTTTGGCCTTTCAACCTACAAGGTTTTGATTCCCATTTCTCTTACAAAAAAGAGAAACTCCAAATCTCCCTTTTGCTGGATTCTGGGCCCTAAGGAGTCTGTGGTTTTCTAGAAAGTGGGGAAGTGGATAACTGGAGCTCTCTGCCCTGGCCAGCCCCTCCGACTGCTCTAGTCTCATCTAGTTCAGGGCAGACAGATGTGGTTTCAGAGGGGATCGCAGCCGGGGTTGAGCTAGGAGGAAGCTGTGCATTTCCAGTACTAAGTTTCTAAGCCCTTTGCTTAATTAAGACAGTGCTGTTTCCCAAAGACTTGACTGTATTGTGTATAGTGCACTTTACTCAACAGGCTTTTCTTCCTGCTGTCACTGTTAACACCAGCAGCTTCTCTCATGACCTCATTTGTTTCCCTGGGGGTGTGCTTGCAGGCTATCTGCTCCTTTTTAAATGGGGCATTAGAAGATGCTTTCAAATACTAAGATGAAAAATTTTGGAAGGATATTCAAGAAACAGATACAGGGGACACTTCTGGGGCATTACACAGGAGATTTGTTTTGTATATATATAGATACATTTCTGAACTTTTCAATTCCTTCTTTCCCCTTTTATTTATTCCCTTGGTTATTCAGGAATTTTAAATATTGCAGTACACGCCTATGAAGCCACCATCCCAAACAAAAGCTAAGACCTTTCTAATAGTTTACATTTAACCATACGGTTCCCGCACTCCCATCGCATCTCCGGCCCTCCTCCACCCACGGTAACCTCCACCAGCAACGCACTATTCTCTGGCTTTCTTTATTACAGAATTTTACTGCAGCAAATAGATTCCTAAAAACTATGTATTTTTACTGTAGTTGTATTAAGCTTATGAAAAGGGAGTAAAATTTTATGTAAAATTTTGATACTTCTATGTTTTAGTTACTATTTACTAAATTATTGACATTCATCCAATTGATCGCTTGATTCATTTTGCCTGCTGTCTAAATGTTTTACCCCGAGAATTTTTTACATTTTAATAACTAGTCCACATTAAAAACAAAAAAAATTAATGTATTCATCAGAAAGAACATCACATATATTCATAGATTAAACGATGTGTTATATCCTCTTTCAGTGGGAAAAAAGAGTTCTCCTCCCCTCTGAACGTAGCTGTCCAATCTTTTTGGATCCTGGATTTTCAGTGACTTGGGCTTAACACCTGAATGTACGCTTTCCCTCTTGTTCTCTTTTCTAAGAAGTCAAACTCAATGGCGGTATTACATAAAGTGTAGTGTACCAGATATAATGTGTAGGGCAGTAAAAAGCATTACAATTTGCATGGTTTGTGCAACTTTACTTCTTAAAGATACCAAGCCATCTTTTATGCTTCTGCTTTTCTGTGTTATAGAACTCAGAGTGGCTAAGCACCCAGCGTTTCCTACCCCCCCAGACCCTTGTCGCGGTGGGAAATCTTTTCTTCTAAACTGTTATGTCTAATTCTTGAAGGCCTGTGAATTAAACTGGCAAAATTAGCAAGAGACAAGACAAAAAGTGATCACATAATTTTATTAATGTATATAACAGGAGTTCACAGAAAAACGTGACTCCAGGGATGGTTAAAATCTGGGGCTTATATACCACCTTCCTAGGGAAAGGAGCTGGGGAGAAGGGCATTGAGAAGAAAGCAAATACTTTCTGAAAAGATAAATAGGCCACAGGAGAAGAGATGGGAGATTTGTGATGGGAGATGTGACGATGTCCGTTTGGGTGCGGTGTTGGGGTCTTCCCCTCTCCATGGCCCCTAGGGAGGGGATTTATGACAATTGAAGTTCTTTGTTCTTTAGGGAGGCTCTGCTTTTAGGCAGATAAGAAATTTCAGGAACTCAAATGCCTTCTAAAAATTATTTTTATGCCACAGTGGTGTAGTCTGGACCTGTTCCCCACACCTCCAACCTGTAGCAATAAATTGTTCACAACATTGTCACAAAAATTTCTGAATTATCTCAACTCTCCTCTCTGCCGTTTTTAACATGTGTGTTTGGTCAGGTATAGGGGCGCTCTTCTTCCTTTGTGATTCTAAACAGCATCTGACAGTCTTATGTAGATCAGTGCTGAAGAAATTATTCCTGATAGCTATGGCAACAGTGGAAGAACCATCTGGAAGGCCGATCTAGGGCCTCCAGGCCTTCCCCCGAAACAGGTTTCTCCAGGTCCGCTTTGCCCGGCGGTCAGGCCCTTCCTCCCAAGGAGACACACGGGGTGACGCAGACGTTTTGGTAATGTAGGTGCTCAAAGGGGAAAGCTGGCTTTCTTCCCTTGGAGGGGGCTGTGGGATGGCAAGAGATGAGAAGTTTCTGGGAAGAAAAGAAGGAAAGAGGAACAGCGAGAGGCTAAAAGACTTCAGATAAGGGGCGAATGAGAAAAGCATTTCTGCCAACATTGCGAGAAGTGGAACAAATAAAAGCAAGCTTGCTGTCGGGCCACAACTGAGAACAACTGGACAAGAAGACACTTAGTGAGGGCAACCCCAGGGGTGATTCCTGCTGCGGTCCAGGATGCCTAGACAAAGTCTCCTGCAGGGGACCGGGCAAGACACCTGCGCCCGGGCGCGTTCGGAGCTACCGGGAAGCTCCCTGACCCCAGATGCCTCAGTTGCTCTTTGTGACCTGCACAGGGGTCCTAAGTCACAACAGGGGCAGGAAAGCTTTCCTGGGCTCTGGAACACTTCCATCCCCCAGGGCCAGACCGGCCCTTCTTTTTAAGGGGAGGATTTGCTTAACTGAGCAGAGCAGACCTGATGATTATTGTGAGATGACGGGCTCCATAGTTCCTTGAACTTCTGCCTTTAGACACTACCTCTTGTACTCACTCCATCTCATTAGCCTTCAGGCTGTGAAGAGAGACTTTTACAGACCATTCTTACGCCTGCCCCATTGTGACCGCTGGCATCCGTCAGGGTTAGAGAGGAAGGAACAGCCTCTCCCAGCTTACCCACAGCCCTTTAAAGGACATCAACTGTAAAAGTGACAGGTACCAGGATCCCAAATTTGTTTAAAAAAGTGACACACATGCACACGTATGGATCTAATTCTCTTTCTCAAAAACATTGGCTGGGAACACCTGAAATACTAGAAATATTAGCTATTATTTCCTGGTTTCTAGGTTGTTGGGTAAAACGTGGTTTCAACTTTTTTCTTGATTCTTTCCTTGAGATTTCATTCCTAGGACTGGTCCAGAACACAAATGCCAAGGTCAGCTTCAGTGCCCCTGGCTGGGGATTTCCTCTAGTCTCTGCTGATCACATAGAAGTTCTGTTTCTGATTTCTTTTCTTTTCTCAAGCCACCATGCAGGCACCAGACTTTCATGGCAAAGAGGAATAACAGCAACTATTGTTTATCAAGAATTTTAGCCAGGAGTTCCCCAATCAGCTCCTCATTTTTGCAACCTCATAAACTTCCTCGATGAAAAGTTTTTCTCTAGGATTTATGCAGATGCAATGTAAAGCATTGATTTCATCATATTTTTTTAGCTTTTGGTTAAAAATAGAATATCTCATATAATTCCCAAGGAGAATCAGTTCTATCAAATCTCATAGTTAATTCATAAAGGTCATTTGACTGTTCAAATGGAAAAGTGTGGGAATCCAGTAGGTATCTCCAAAGTTCTTGTTTAATGCCCCATCTTAGTTAACGTGTGAACCTGAACCAGTTAAATTCAATCCAGCGGAGATGCATTTGATTTTGCATGAATAAGCGCAGCATTTGCAAAAGCACTTGACAGAATGTGGCATTCATACTCAGTTCCGGCATCTTTTGCTCTTCTTTTAAGGTTGGGAAGAAAAGGGTTTCAAGCACACATTGTAGACAAATGTGTTACATGCTTTAAAGCGGAGGGAGCATAAGTTGTTATTATGATAATGTTAATAGCACTTTCGTGTGCTACATTTTGGTTGACGTTAAATCCTAATTGAGAAAAATCTATAATTAATCTTCACAAGAAACTAGACCAGAGTAGCTAATCAGGTTTGGAAGTGAGACTAATTGTAGCATAATCAGACTGATGGGCTGTTAAATACCTGATGTGAAAACCATGTCATGAAATAATAAGAAAGAATCTGTGCAGAAGTCCCCTTGAATTTTCCCCTTGTCCTTTATTTCACAGTTTGTTCAAAGGCTTATTACATCAGCTTCAAAGCACAGATCCAAGATCTCCACCAGCTGGTAACTTTTATTTTTTAATCAGCTCAGCTTTGAGAATTGCTAAGAAAAAAGTCATTCTTTATCACTTATTTGCCTTGGGTAGGGTGGGGCAGTGATGCTGGGCGGGGGTGGGAGTGGGGGGCTGAAGCCCCTGCTGTTTCTGATGCTTTGCAGTTACTTTTATTTTTTTTAAATTAAGGTATCACTGATACACAGTCTTATGAAGGTCTCACATGAGCAACACTGTGGTTACTACATTCCCCCACATTATCAAGTCCCCCCCTGTACCTGACCCCATTGCAGGCACTGTCCAGCAGCACAGTAAGATGCTACAGAGTCACTACTTGTCTTCTCCGTGCTGTACTGCCCTCCCTGTGGCCCCCCTACACTGTGTGTGTTAATCATAATGCCCCTTAATCCCCTTCTCCCTCCCTCCCCACCCACCCTCCCCAACCCCTTCCCTTCGGTAACCGCTAGTCCCTTCTTGCTTTGTAGTTAATTCTCAAGTCTGCTTATGGTTAAATTGTTGCTTATTATGGTGTGTGGCAGAGAGACCGTGAAGAAATGGGACTGGGGCCTTGGTAGAAAGGGATATATCGGTCTGAGCAGAAACTCATAGGCTGTTCGTCAAGGTTAAATCCCCCCATCATCCCTCCTGGGACGGTCTGTCTGCTCAGGACATCAGTTCTCAGGATGCCCCAGCCTCGGGAGCTTTCAGGGTGGGGACGAGGCTGTGCATGGAACACCAGGTCAGCTTTTGTTTCTGGCCTGTAAGAAGCAGAAGTCAGAGGGAGGTGTCCTATGGGAGGACGCCATGAATTCACATCCGACTGTCTAAGAATCCCAAGACCAGGCAAAGAGAAACAGTCAGTGTCATTAACCCTATGACACCGGTGAGGCCAACCAACAACTCGCGCTCCCTGCTCTAGAGTCTTTGTTTCACATGGATCGTTGGGGTAGGAGGGCTGTGACCTCAGATTCAAGCGTTAAAATCGCACTGAAGGATCGGGTAGCCAGTGACAGAGCGACCAAAATAGCCAGCCTCGATATCTGGATAGAAGTTGCTTTTTGTTTTTCTTCCCACTTCCCTTTAGTCCCAAACCCCAGGCTCCTAGCAGGTGAAAATAGCACGGAGGGCACATTTTAACGCAGAATTTTGAAAAGAGATTTAATGAACTGAAAAAAAAAAAAAGCCAAACCTCATTAGGCGGCAGTAGGCCGGCCCCCTGAGACCCTGCTCACTGGAGGCCGGAGCTCGAGCTTCTTCTCGCCGCCTCCACCTCCAGCCTCTCTCAGTGCTCTGCTAGGGCACATGTCAAGGCCTTGCGTTCCTCTCGGCCGCACCCCGAGCTTCTCAGGCCTCCTGGCAGGGGCCCCCGTCCTGTTAGCACAGCCCAGTTGCCCCCCACTCTGCGCCCAGCCCGACGGGTCTCCCTCGCTGGAAGCCAGCCCCCGCGACAGCCTCCCCGGGTGCGCAGGACCGGGCTCATTGTACGTACAAGGGGGCTCTGCCTTGAAAGCGCTTCATGTCCCCCAGTCTGGTCTAAGGCAGAAGCGGAGGATTGCAGCAGACGTCTCCCGCTCCGACGCCCCCCAGCTGACCAGGCTCCCGGCCGGGCCCACCAGAACCGCCTTCCACCCTGCCCTTCCCACCCCCCTCACACCCCAACCCCGAGGGCAGGGGGGCGAAGGAACGTCGCTCCCGGATCACCCCCTGGGCAAGGCGCGAAGGGCAGGCAGCGCAAAGGCACACGGGCCGCTTCAGCAGGTGCCAGGGGCTGTGCTCACTGGAGGCAGTCGGTTCTGGCCAAGCCCTCCTCCCCAGGTCCCCACACCTCTCTTTCAGGGAGCCGAGCAACTCAGTGAAGCCCTTTAAACATGTTTTTGAAACATTTAAAAGAGATAAATATTTGTTATAGAAAACACATGAAAATAGAAAGGGAAAGTTTCCATCCACCTTGTCCCGCCCTCCCCCTGGGAAACGCTGCTGACCTTTGCAGTGAGTCCTTCGTGGCCTCTTTCTGGGCCATGCGTGCATAGCAATGGGGTGTTTGGAGGGAATTGTTATACCCACAAACGTGGGGACCAGAAACTTCTCGGACATCCGGAATATACCACCGGGTCATTCATACCAAGGTCTGCGGACAGACCTCTGTCCTTTCATTCTTTTCCCTTTTCCTCCCTAGCCCAGGTGAAACACTGTAAAGTCCGTCTGATAGAAAGTTACACGTCAATTATGCCTCAATTTTTTTAAAAAGTAAAATCCTAACGAGTGTGTTCAGAGAGAGCCTTCCCTTGCTCAGAAACTCACACACATCAAAATTCTTCATATTTAATGTTCCCCGTCCCCCCCCCTGCAGCCCGTCTACATCTGGGTGGCCCCACTGAGGCGACCTCTCAGCGAGACTCATTAGTGAAGCTCAGGGCTTCTGATTTCAGCCTGTCCTGTGTGTTTGGTGTGTACTTCTGGACACCTAGAAAACAATTCTTAATTATTAAAAAGAAAAAGAAAAGAAAAAAGCAGTGATCTTTCCCATGCTTGTGAAACAACTGCTTGGCGAGCGTCCTCATCTGGTCGCTCCGGGGTGGAAACGGTCACGATCCGGGTTTCCTGCATTCGGTGCCCTTTGTGGGGTCACACGGCCTGCATGGAGGGCACGGCAGAGGCCGTCTCTTCGGCATCGAGCGATAGACTCAGCATTGCTTTTTACCCAGGGTCGCCGCCCTTCAGCGAGGACACCATCCATGCCCGCCTCTCTCAGTTCTGGCCTCCTGGCTGAAAGGGGAGGCCTGCTAGGGGTGGGCGGCCTTCCATGTTTACTGCTGTTTTCAAGGGGTGAGACCCAGGAGGCAGGGAGACTCGGCTCGTTGCCTAAGGAATTTCTGCAAGCGCTTTTGAAAATAATGACAACACAAAGGAAGAACTTGATCCCAGCATCCTGCCATCTAAGACTTCCAGGGCAGAGGGCAGTCAAGGAGCCCTCCAGGTGGTGGGGCAGGTTCAGAAGAATCTAGAGAAAAAACCTCGGGAAGAGTCTCCAAGGCGGTTCTGGCCCTTCACGTGCTGCTGCTGAAGGAAGCACAGGGTTTTCTAGCACAATCTCCATATTTTATAGACAAGAAAGGGAAGGCGCGGGGAGGGGAGGAGGCTGGCCGGAGGCCTCGCAGCTGGAACAGGAGGCCGGGCCTCTGGCTTTCCACAGGGTCCTTTTTATCATCCTGGCTGGCCCTCTGTGGACAGCTCAAAATTCCTTTTCCTTTAAGTCTTTGATTCGGGATTGTGACCGAAGCTGTAAATGTTGCTCTCTGTGCATAATTCACTGTGGTTATTGTGAAAATGATGTTTCCATTAAGAGGTTTATTTTTAGCTGCTAAGTAGTACTGGGAGCTACCTTGGCTGGTGTGGTGGAGGTGCAGCCGGTAGGGCGCCTGCAGAAGGAAGGAGGTCGGTAGGCCTTCAGTGCACAGCCGTTTGCTGCTCGTCAAGTTCTAGGGCCCCAGCATGGTGCTGCTTTAGATGCATGGCAGCGTCTTCCAAAACCTGCTTCGATCAGTAGGGAAAGTTGGATTATTCAATAAATAGTCTCAGGTCAAATGACTAACCATTTCATTAAAAAATGCATCTCTGCTTTCTTATTCCTTATCCCAAAATAAATTCCAGATGGATCACAAACTTAAATATAAGAAAGTGAAATCCTAAGAGTTTTAGAAATAAACATGAAAGCATTTTAAAATTTAATAATCTCACACTGGGGCCAGACTTTCTGAGGTTAAGACACAAAACATAAGCCATAAAGGAAAAGGCTAGTAAGTTTGACTACATACAAATTTTAATTTCCACATAACAAAGAATTACCATAAAGAAATTCAAAGTAGAAACTTAGGAAAATATTGGAGATATGTATATAGGAGGCAAAGAGCTAATTTGCTGAATGTATTTCTAAAAGATTTTTCAACTCCATAAGAAAAGGACCTACAAGTCATTAGAAAAATGGGCAAAGGACAGCTAAGGGCAGACAAAAGAAATACAAATAATTTATAAACATAAAGAAAAATGGCCAAGCACGTGAATAATTAAATAAATGCTAACTAAAACAACAGCAAGACAGTATAAGATTATCAAAGATTAAAAATGTTTTCTAATAAACAGTTTAGGCTAGGCTGTAGGGAAAGGGTACTGAGACACAGTTGGGAGATGTGTAGGCTGGCACAACCTCTTTGGAGGGAAAATTGACAATATTGATGAAAATTTAAAATTCAAATATTTTTGAACAATTTCTTTGTGAGAATTTACTCAAAGAGATTTATGTACAATGATGTTCATTACAGCACCATTTGTTACACACATAATTGGAAATCACCTAAATGATTTTCAATAACAAGCTGGCTGAATAAATGAAGACCTCCCCAGCATGGAATGCTGTGCAGGGTATAGACATATACCGCCCCACAGGCAAAGGACACCTGTACCGGCAGTCATCAGCATTGTAAGTCGCAAAAGATGGAAGAGACCACCCCGGTGCCCTTCAGCAGGGGTCTGGTTGAGTAGGTCGATATGGACCTGTGGTGGTGGGCAGTCGTCGCCAAGATTAGGTGTTGCGAGACAGATGGGAGCAGGTGGAAAGTTTCATGCTATTCGCGCGGTAATCGCGGGGCACCTATGTTCGTATGAGCTTTGACCACCTTGGGAAGAAATCGCGGCAGTGATGGTGTGCCTGCATCTGGGGAGAGGACCACGGTGACTGGGGAGTAGGCAGAAAGGGAAGCGCCACCTTCCACCATCTGTTTGTTTGTACATGAGACCTGTATGTCACATTCTTAAATTATTGCTGGTCCCCAAATCTTCTGTTTATGTGGGTTCCCTTTATTGATGTTGCCTGTGAAAACACGAGCACATTCCATCACCCACCAGGGGCTGACGACACCAGAGCAGTGTGTGCCCTCTGAAAATCTCACTGCATGCTAGTGAGAGGCAAAGAGTGAACAGAATAGCATCTTGGTCTTCTTCCGAAAATAGTTTGGGCTTCAGGACCCCCACCCCCAGGGGTCCTTGGACCATGCTGAGCACTGCTGTTACAAAGAATGAAACAGTCGCTGCATAGACGGCGACAAAACCAAGCACACCGACTAGTGATCTAGGCACCAGAACCGTCCAGTGTCCCTTGGAAGGCCTGCTGTCTCCCTGTGCCTTGGCTGATATCGAAGGTCAGTGGGCTCCCTTGGCCTCCGCCCCTCGGCGGCCTGCTCCCTGGGCATGGCCGTCTTGGAACGTGCTGCACCCAGGTGCCTTCTTTCCTCGACCTGGAGGCAGGCCTGTGACCACCTGGCCTGGAGGCCTGGTCCTGGCCTCCTCAGGGGCTGTGGGAGCTGGCTCTAGAGCAGACGTTATTTGGAAATGGTATTTGGGGCCTGAAACTTTTGAAACGTTCCGCCTGGCAGCCCGGACAGTAGCTGAGCTGAGGAAAGTCATCTCACTCAGTTAACGGAAGAGCTCATGCCTCTTACTGTCATGAGGGCTCTTAGGCAGCAGGGTCAGTGGGAGCCTAGCCAGGCTCCTTCTGCGCTCGCCTCTAACCTGTCCTCAGTATTGCAGTTTCCGCCTCAAGCTGGTGGCGTCGTGGTAGGAGGAGAGGAGGCATCTCTAAAGGTCTGGACCAAGACTTGGAGGAATGAGAACCCAGAGAGGTAGGATAGGAAGAAGTCTCCAAGGAAGACATACGGATGGCCAATAGACACATGAAAACACGCTCCACATTGCTAATCATTGGGGAAATTCAAATCAAAACCACAGTGAGCTATTATCTCACACCAGTCAGGATGGCCACGATCCAAAAGACAAGAAATAACAAGTGTTGGCAAGGATGTGGGAAAAAGGGAACCCTCTATCACTGCTGGTGGGATTGCAAATGGATGCAGCCACTGTGGAAAGTCGTATGGAGTTTTCTCAGTAAACTAAAAATAGAAATACCATATGACCCAGCAATTCTATTTCTTGGAATTTACCTGAAGAAAACAAAATCACTAATCTGAAAAGATATGTGCGCCCCTGTTTATTGCTGCATTATTTGCAATAGCCAAGATAGGGAAACAACCTAAATGTCCATTGACAGATGGTTGGATTAAGAAGATGTGGTATAAATACACAGTGGAATATTACTCAGCCATGAAAAAGAATGAAACTTGCCATTTGTGAGACAACATGGACAGACCTAGAGGACATTATGTTGAGTGAATACCATATGATTTCACTTACATGTAGAATCTAAATAACAAAACAAGTGTGAACAAATAGATAAAACTGAAATAGACTCAAGGACACAGAGAACAGTCTGGTGGTTGCCATGGGGAAGGGCAGTGGGAAGATGGGCAAAATAGGTGGAGGCAAAATAATTAGTGAGAATGTTTGGTATCTTGATCTGGGTGATGGTTACATGAGTGTATACACTTGTTAAAATCTAGCAAGCTTTACACTAGAATTGTGCATTTTATTATATGAACCTCAATACAAAAAAAAATGATAGAAATAAAGAAGTCTCCCTTTGACCAAATCTTACTCTGGGTACCTTACTCTGCATTTGCTGACAAACCTCACACCCACACTACGAGGTGGCTGTTATGACCTCTCCTTTATAGATGAGGTAGCCGAGCTCAGAGAGGTTAGTCCACCTGCTCAGCTAGTAAGCTGTGGAGCCATGCTCTCTTCTGTCTGACTCCATGTCCATGGTCTTGGCCATTCGGTAATACTGCCCGGGACCCCTCACCTGGAAGGTTCCCCTTGAATTTCAATTTCTTGCCCTCCCCCATTTTGGAAGGAACCATCTTGGCAGATAGGACAGTTGAGAAAAATGTGATGGGGCAGGAGATGGGACACATGCCTTTTCTGAATTTTTGATCAAGTTTTATTTTCAGGTAATTCTATACAGAATGAATCAGACCGAGTCTCATGACTCCCATGATCGCCTCCGGGGACCTAAGGAATTCAGGTTCAGGTCAGGGACATGACTGAGAATATGTGAAGTCAGCCGATCCTCAGGGTCTCTGGGACGATGTCTTGGCTTTAGGCTGCGGGGTGACCTCAGCAAAACACTGACTCGCTGTGCCATTTAATCCATCTGTAAAAAGTTTCGACCAAGAGTTTTTTCTCCTTAAACAACAATCCCAAGTTCCGTATTAAACTCCAAATCTAATCTGAGCGATGAGACTGGGTCTGCTTCATTTTGTGTAGAATCACCTGCCAAATGAGCTTCATCAAGAATTCCGTGTTCACTCTCGGTTGCTGACTGGTTCCCTTGGCGTGATTGTTTTCTGACAGACGTGAGCCCTGGTATGGCCCAGTCCTTCACTTTATGTTTGGTTTTCACAGGACGTGCATAAACAGGGGCATTTTTTTGTGAAGATATTCCAGGGCTTCATCAGCTTTTCCCAAGAGCTTCAGCTTTAGTCCTTTGATATTTAAATGATCTCTTTTGAGGCACAACCCTGTCACCAGGCTCGGATTTTCTCTCCTTCAGCTGTTAGCTGGGGCAGCTTTCCCAGACTCTCATTTGTTAATGGCTTCAGGCGTCCGACTGGAGCAGTTTGCGGATAACACTTTAATTCACTTCACAGAAAGCTTGCATTTCCCCACATTTGGCGTCTCTTTGCATTTCTGCACGTACACCGTGCAAAGGAGTCAGCAAAGGGCATAACATTTTTACCTCGGAGGAACCGGCTAGTATAAAAGGGGGAGGGATGGCTAAAGAGGCGCAAAATAGAAACGTGGTCGGTTCTTCGGGTGACTGTTTGTGCGTTAAGATGACCTTTGCTTTCTCTGTGCAACCTCATGTAAGAAGCGCCGTGGCCAAGTTCCCAGCCAAGGACTTAGACAAAGACGGGCAGATACTTGTCCCCCAGCGCACCAGCTCTGGCTGACTGCTAGTGGTTGTCTGAACCACTGTGTTCAGAAGGATTCTGAGGCTCTTTTCCACCTTGCCAGGGAGAACAGTTCAGCCTGATGGATGCCTGATGATGTGTGGGAGGGGTGAGTGGCGGTCAGCGAGCTGACAGAGCCCATACTAAATGCTCAGCAGTTGCCGATTTTTCACTCTTGCAACGTTGGGAGAGATTTTTTTCTTCCAAAAGAAAAATTATGATTTTTACTCAGAACGAATTCACATATGAGAAAAAATAGAAAGAAATCACAGTGGTTGAACATTTATTCTGGTGGCACCTGCTCGACTGCTTGGCTAGTCAGATGGTAAAAGAGAAGCCTAGTTATTGGGAACACACATGGCTTTTTTGATGTCATTCTTGATTCTCTCTGCTGTCTCGCAGTTGTGGAAACGTAGATGTAAAACAAGGGAGGGAGATGAAGCAGCGTTACCTTTCGTTGTAGCTCATGCTCTGGAGTCACACCGATTTGGGTTTAATTCCAGCTCTAATATTTATGGAAGGGTATTGGGAAAGTGGCTAAATCTGTCTAGACCTCAACTTCCTCGTATAATAATAGCAGGTGCCACACCAGATTGGCATGGAGACTAGGTGTAGGCATGCAGCCACTTCCCCCTGCCTGAAATGCAGGATAGCAAATTTCTCTCCCAGAAAATGGGGGTGGTGCATAGCTAAGGGTAATGTGTGCAAAGTGGCAGGAGCTCGAGTGCCACCTAACCGACAAGGCAAAATCTCACTCCTAGGTCCCCCAGATGTCACGGAAGCCAGGGGGAATTCACAGATGCAGAAGAACCCAGAGAGCCAGCCAGCTCACCGCTTAGGGTGCCGACCTCTCCCCTTCCTGCTCCTCCCCGGGAATGCGGTTGTTGTTCGAGAGATACTTCCATTCCCACTAATTATCTTAAAAGCAAATCAGAAGGTACCAGGAAATACAGCATTCTCCGCATGCCTAACCTTGGCTGAACTCTCTTAAATGCTTTTGTTTGCATGAAAGTTGTTTTAATTTGAATCTTTTTCAGTCTTTCAGTTTCAACCTTCTCTGTTTCACTCCAGCTAAGGGTGTACTTATTTTTCCAGCCCAAAGCTTGGTTTCATCAGCACGAAAGAAAAAAGAAGAGCAGGGAGTTGGGGGTGTGGAGGGTGGGGAGAGAGAGGGAGAAGTTATTTTATGGTCTGAGAGTCGATGGGATGTTTGTTTTACCATCTCCTTTTGAGATTTTTCTTGTTGACACTGAGAGTTAGATTTTTCGGGGGTGAAAAATCCAATGATTCAGAAGCAAAGGAGAACCACTAACGAACGGGTTGCAATTAAAAATATCAGTAGTGATTTTTGCAGGCAAAGGATAGTAAAATAAATTATGTGAACACTGATTACTCTCCTAACATAAACTGTTGATGTGCGCCTTCTGTACATCTGGTTCCCTTGTAATTCCGTCCTAAAGTATGGGAGCCGTCAGTTCCAGGCTGCGTGGAGGGAGGAGAGAGGTGGAGGGAGGGAGGGAGGCCTTTCTAGCTGTAGGTTACTGGGCCATGCCTCTTAAGGCTTTGGTCTCCCCAACTGTAGCGTGGAGGGGATAGCGGTGCCGTCAGCCGGCCTGGGTAAGCTATGCTGCTGTGCCCCACTCAATTATGAGAACTCATTACAATTAACACGAAGCATTTAATAGTTTAATATCTCCATTTCAGGAAATAAGAGACTTGCCCAGGGTCACGTAGTAACTAGACTAGCCAGAACTTAAGCACAGGTTTGAATGAACAGAACCCCTTTCTTGGCTGGGTACATCTCACTGGTCTGACAGGTGGGCATCCTAGGCCCTCTGCATAGCTGCTGCCCGGCCAGACGGGAAGCGAGACAATGACCTTGGGTGGCGCAGGCACGACCTCTTTGGGAGAGGAAGGGAAAGAAAATCACTTCCGTGGTGCGCCCTGCTGAGCGCAATTTTAGGAGAGGTCCATTGCCTTTTGTTAATTGGAAAAATAAATCTTCTCTTTTTTTCTTTTAGTTGCTTAGGTCCATGTTCATATGGGCTTGGCCTTCTACGGATGTCTGGCGGCGCCCTTCGTGAGCGGCACCTGTGTGGTCCTCTTAGCTGTGAGGCTGAAGCCAGGTCCTCTTCCTCTGCCTCTCCAAAGCCGTCTCACCACCTTGTGGTGGCCCCAGGGCCGTTGCTAGCTCTCCTGCCCCGACTGGAAGTGGACACTGAGCTGGCTGTAATATTACTCCTTGCTTCAAGGAAGCCGGCACCACTACCTCACTTCTCCCAACTTTTCTTCTCACCTAACTTGCTCTAAAGGGGTGCTTTTTAAACTTCAGTGCGAGCTTCTGGGGATCTTAGTTCCTGTGTGGATTCTGACTCAGTAGGTCTGGGTCAGGCTCCAACTGCGTGAGGCTCCTGGGAGGTGTCCATGCAGCTGGGCCTCCGACTGTGCTGATTACAGATAACATTTACCAGTTTCTCCAACCAAGGTAAAATGGAGCATCTGGAAGACACGGAGTCCTAAAAGAGATTAAAAAAAAATTAAAAACAGTAAACGGTGCCAACCATGCACAAAGTAGCTGACTAAGTAGCCTGCTCTTCAAAACGCCCCACGCCCACCCAGTATCCTGAGAAAGCATTTAGGGTCAGCTGCCTCACCAATATTTTTGCTGGGCTCTCTCCCTGTGTTTTATTTCCGCACGTGCTTATATTAGCTTTTACCTAGTGATTCATGTGCATGTCTGAGAGGGTCGTGCCTCTGACTGCATCGCCAGGTCAGCCATCGCTGCTGATGGGTGGCCAGTGCAGCTCCTGTTCTGTTCTCTGGGCCGCCAGCGGGCTCCGGCCTGGCAGCCGCCTGCTGTTGCCAAGTCCAGCGCGTGGAACCAGGCTCTCCTGACCAGGCCTCGGCGCCCTGGCTCCTTAACCCCATGTGACAAGCTTCATCCAGCCCTTGACTGTTCAGGATCTGCTTACGTACAGTGTCCTCTGTCTGGTCGTTCCTGTGAGGCAGTGGGCTTTGCCTGCCAGCAGGTGCTCTGGAATTTTAACTCCAGTGTTTTTCATGTTTTCATTTTCTTCCCTGCAGATTTGAGCAACCGCTTGCTTCTGTCAGTCAGCCATGAGCATCCCTTCAGAGGGACGTTCGGGGATTCGATCATTGCTTTTACCCACATCCCCTTCCCTCCGCAGCCCAGCTGCGAAGAGCCGACCATGCGTCAAGCCATGGAAAGGCCCTCAGAGAGAAACCTGCGTCAGGCTTTAGGGCCCCTGTCCAGGGATTACTTTCTTACCGAGTCTTGAAGCCGGAGTCGAATGCCTTCCGCCGCTGTTCTGATGGTGCCCGCTGTGCAGACCCAAGGGGCGCTGGGCGTCTGGTCGATGCCCGCCAAGGGAAGGCGAAGGAAGGGGTGAGCTGAGCTCTCCCTTGCTCTTTATGCCCTTTGCTCAAAGCTGGTGCCGTGGCAGCCACCTGGCCTGGAAACCATCTGTCTGTGAAGGGCCTCCCTGCAGGTCAGCGGCCTCGCTGAAGGCCGCTACTGCGACAAGATAAGGAAAAAGGAGTTTCCTGTCCATCACCAAGACCTGTCACTTCTTCAAAGTGCTTTCCGTGTGCATCTCCTCCCGCCATTTGCCCCACCGGCCCCACCTTGGCTTCCCTCCCCCCGGGGCCCCTCTTGCCAGGCCCGGGGTCTGCAACCCCTCCGCATGTGCTTGCAGGGAAAATCTCCCCTGAGTACGGCTCCCCTGGTGCTTAGAAACCTGAAACAGCCCCTTCCTGCCTTGGAGATGGAGCGCGAACACTTCAGCACGTCTTAAGAGCTTTGCAGTCTTGGGGTCCCGGGTTGGCTGATTTCCCACCACCCCGCAGCCGTGGCTCAGGCCCGTCGCCCCACTCCCCCTGCCCCTCTGAGGCTGGCCTCCGAACTCCGGGGGTGCCCCCTCCCCCAGCCCCCCAGTGCCCTCAGAGCCCTTGCCCTTCCCCCTCTGGCACCGACGTGTCAACAGAGTCATTGTTGTTCCTGCCCGTGTTGCTCAACGACCGCAACCTGGGAGGGCAGGGGCGCTGGGTGAGTCTGCTGGGCAACTGGGACCGAGTGCCTCAGCCTGGGGGCTTCAGCCCGAGGCCCGTGCTTTCCCGTGGTTCTGGAGATTCTGAAGTCCCAGCTCAAGGCGTCAGCACGTTGGCTTTGTCTGCAGCCTCTCCCTGCCTTGCAGACGGCCGCCGTCTCCCCGGGTCCTCGTGTGGGCGTCCTTCTGTGACTGTGTATCCCTGGCGTCCCCTTGAGGGCCCAAATTTCCTCTTATAAAGAGGAAATTATAATTTATAAGACTGCCCTGGGACCCGCCTTAATGGCCTGTTTGAGATGCAGTCGTCCCCTTAAGGGCTGCGTCTCCAAATCCAGTCCGTCTGAGGTCGGGGTCGGGGCTCCAACCTGCGACTCTGAGGACACGACTCAGCTCCCGGCAGGCGCGCTCCATCTTTCTCACTAACACATCCCTGGCACCTAGCCCTGTGCCCGGCTCAGGGAAGGCAGGACTCGGCATAGGCCTGTGGCCGGAATAATCGCGTGACAGGAGTTTCCGCCTCTCCCTGAAGGGTCCTGTCTCCTGTCGCCCCACCGTCTGAGGCCCGGGTCCAGCCCTGCCCCACATCAGAGGACGTCCCTTGAAAGCCTGGCTTGCTTCCTTCCCTGAAATTCTCTAACCTACGCTTACACACAGACACACGCTGCTCAGTCTGTCAGGGGTTTTAGCCTTGACCCCATAACTCGGGGGGACGCTGGGGCTGTGCCCCCCACAGACGCACACAGAAGCTGCTCTAAAACAAATACCCCCAAATGAATGTGCGGGCGATGTTCCCTTGGGACCCATCTGGGGCCACCATGATGACAGCCCCGCAGGGTCCCCGACGGCTCTCCAGCCAGGCCACCCCCTCAGCGCCTCCCAGCCCCCCAGAGCAGAGCTGGAAGAAAGCTGCGGTTTGGGTACTTCAACCAATCAGCCAGCTTCCTTTGTCCCGGACATGATCCCAGGCCAAGGCAGGAGACGCCACCTCCTCGGAGCCCTTCCCAGATAAGGGATTGACACATTTTACTACCTCAGATCACTTCAAATCTGCGTGGGTTCTGTTTATTCTCAGCCATCTCCCTCTTGCCAGTCCTGGGAGCCTGTGTTCTGAAATTTAAAGAGTTAAGGCTGGTTATGCATGGTACACATTCCCCAGCAACTTAATTATTGACCCAGCTTGTAAATCATTCATAGCTTTCCAGAGGTATCCATGTGCCTCTGCTGGCGTCCCACAGCGCCCTGGGGTGCGTGGGATGCAGGCTCGGGTCAGGGAGACTGTGAAAATTCAGAATAACTACATTTCCTTTCCTCCTGGAACCTTAATGCCCTTTTAAATAAAGCCAATGCTTTCTACCTTTGCTACCTGCTCAGGGGACCTCAGCAAACTGCCAAAAAAGATCGCGTTTCACGGACTGTTCTCCATGCCATGCCACCCAAGGACACCAGGCGACTTCATCAGGGAGCGAGCGTCTGGCCCAGAGTCCCTCTGGGCTACAGCCAGGGCTTTAGGAATGCAACATCTTACCATTTCAAGTAACTCTTCTAATCATATCCCTCAGGGGCTGGATAAGCAGCAGTGGCTTTCAGCTGGCTTGCCAGTGAGGCATTTAGGCGGGTTTGCGGTTAACCAAGGCCACACACCCCGCAGGAGCCGGATGGCAGCCGGGCCTGATGGGGCGGGCGCCTCGGGTGGCAGCCGGGCCTGCTCACTTTCAAAGGGGAGGAGAGGGCCCGTCAGGCCTCCCCGGCCGGCTGCGTGCTCAGCCTCAGAGCCTGGGAAAACAGACACAGAACCATCAGAGCGCTGCGTTCCCCTGTCCCATGGCAGCAGATCCCCCTTCTTCGAGGGAGCAGGAACCACGGAGAAAGTCAAGCCCGTAGGAGAATCAGCAGTTCGGTTCATTTGCCCCCAAAGCTGGTAGTTCTCGGAGCTGAGAGGAACCGTAGATGCCTCAGTCTACCTTGCAGACGAGGGAAGGGAGATTGGACCGTGTTCGGGCCCGTTGCTGGTGTCCCTTAGGAGTGACGGGACCCAGCTCGGGGGCCTCTCAGACAAGTCTCTCTTTCCACCTTACTGTGAGTGGTTTTCCTCAAACGGATTATAATAGGGCTTCTTTACTCAGGAGTTTCACACAAGCTGGAAATAGGCCTATTTTATTCAACCTAGAAAAAGATGAATGGAAGAGGCTTTTTAAGGTAAACAACAGGATATCTCGAATGCCAAAGGATGATGTCATGGTTTACCAAGGCTCGAGACGAATCGTTGGGAGCGTAGAGCCTGGCTCCCAGCTAGTTCCAGCCAAGCATGTCTAGAAGCAGCCCCCCACCCGACCCCCCACCGCCCCAAGCCCCAGGGAAAGCTACCCGAATAGCTGCACAGCCCTTTGGGCTTTAGAATCGCCTCTTTGTTTCCCTGGAAGTGTGACGGCTCCCCGGTGGGTGGGGAAGACGGGAGAGGAGGTCTGCCGGGACTTTTAAATAAGCCCTGAATGTCTCACAAACTTCCTCGCACACCGCTCTACAAGGCGGGACATTGTGGCCGCCTGTCCCCTCGCAGAAGTTTCTAGGGGCCTGAGATTTCCAGATCAAACTTGCAGGCACGCGGCCCTCAAAGTTTCCTAAGATCCAGCCACCACCTTCCTCGGCAACCTCATTCGTCAGCTGTCTGAGCCAAGCAAATCCTTTTTCTAAATTCTATTTTTCCTTGTTACCACTTCTAGCCAGTGGCTTTTCACATATTAATTCATTTATTTAATATTCATGAAAATGCTGCCAGGTGGGTTGATCACCCTCAGTTATCACGGAGGAGACCAAAGCTCTGAGCAGGTAAGTGGCTTCTTCAGGTCCGCATGGTCAGGAGCGTCACTGAGACCCTTCCGTCCACGACGCCTTTGTAGCCGAGCACGGTATCCCGTAATTAAAGACAGAACTCTTGACCCTCCCACAGAGCTCTGCTTAGAGAAGCAGGTGACCAGCAAATGTTGCTGACTGTCTCGAGAAGTCACACTGGACGTCAGAGCCCTGTGCCTGCAAATCACGTGTGTGCGTGTGTATAACAGACTGAAAGTTTGTGTCCCCCGGAATCCATATCCCCAGTGTGGGGCCATGAGCGGGGGGGACCCCTCATGAGTGGGGTTGGTGCCTTTATTAGAGGAGACCCGAGACAGTGTGCTTCTTTCTCTGCGTGTGAGGACACAGGGAGCAGGTGACCCTAAACGGGGGGGACAGCTTCGTCAGGACTCGGCCATGCTGGCCCCTTGATCTTGAACTTCCAGTGTCCAGAACTGTGAGAAGTAAACGCTTCTATTGTTTCAGCCATCTTGTCATGGTAATTTGTTACTAAAACTCTCTCTCTGTCCACATCTCTTTCCTGTCAGGACAAGGTCCTTGTCGGCTTGAAGAAGGTGCCAATGGCTGTGGGCCGCGAGCTTTGCCGGTTTATTTGCAAAGCAGAGCTGTGGGCCCTTGAACTGCTCCTCTGCGCTGAGCCGCCTTCGGGTACGGGGTGGGGAGCACCTGGCTTACTCCGGCGGCTGTGTGCCTTGTCTCGGCCCAACCTGCTCACAGAGGGGTGGGTGAGCTCCGTGTAAGTCAGGCCCTTACGGAAGGACGGGAGGCAGAGCGGCCTGAATGCATAGCAGGAGGCACTTCATGCTGTCCCGGTCCTGCCCTTCTCTCTCTGCGCCTTGTTAGTTTTGAGTGCCTCGCATGAGCTCCATCCCCAAGTTGCTTACCAGGCCCCTCTCCTCTGCCACTTTTGATGTTTCTGCCAAGCTGAGTGGCATTTGTTCCTGGAGGGGCTCTGCCCCGTCCCTGCCCCCACACGGGGCCCCAGAATGCATGTACAAGAACAAGATTTTACTTAAAATTTTGCCTGAAAAAAACTACAGAACTGGCTTTGCAGATACTGGAACGTTGGTGTGGTCCTACGAGACGGCACAGTGCACGGAGGATAGAGGGATGGCTTGCCTGACGTTTTTCCCATGCGGGAGTCAGGGTGCAGTCAACGTGAGGGAAGACATTGTTTTATCTGACGCCCCCTGCAAGTGATCTAACATCAGGTCGTTACTATTCACGCTGCTGAAATTAAGAAACATAAATGGATACACACCATTTGTAACTTATTATTTTACTGTTCTTTTTATGTGTTGTGTTTATTAAATCAAGTTTTATGTTGCTTCATCCTAATTTTCAACACATGTGCTATTTAATATCTTAAATTTCTCTCATAATAAAAACATCAACCAACAAAAGATGGTTGAAAGATTTTTTTTTTAATGAATGTGTGGCCCTGGATTCATTTCCGTCTCTGAACTGGGTTCTTACCCTTGGTGTCAGAATACATTAAGTTCTCTTATCTCTATCTGGCAGGGAGGGTGCTCGACAGAATAAAGGTTGTTATGTGGGCATGTCTGCAGCTTTCTTCCCTCTCTCAGAGAAGCAAAAATAATGCTGTGATGGCCTGCCCAATTTTGTCCCTTTTTCTCCCCAAAGGAAGTACTTTTATTCCTTTATTCATCACCGGGAGAGGGGTTATAACAATGTGCATAATCAAGAGATAGAAAGAGGAAGTAAGTGAGGAAAGAAGCAGGTGTGGGGCTGGCTGGAGAAAGGCCTGGGAGAATCGTGGAGAGAGAGATGGTTGAGAATAAATGCAGCTGATACGAGGAAAATGGGTGGAGAAGAAAGGAGAATTCATAAATGTTGCTGTCTGCCGTAGATTTGCCTTCTCTTCATGGTTTCCACATAAAGAATTCGAGTCTTTGAGAGTCCTCCTGTGCTGGACTGTGCCACTGTGCCACCGAACCACGTGCGTGCTGGCTTTACACAGGCTATGTGTGAAAAACATTCCCGGGTCCCCTCCGTTTCTAGGGCTTTCTGCTACTTTGCTCTGATTCAAAAGCACATATTTTGATCACATAGCATCATGATTTGACTCCCTGAAATAGATCACAGCCTTTTGGCTAGGTCTACAAGTCTAGACATAATTCATCTATAATTAATCTGATGACTCGAAGGAGAACAGTATAATCGCCATGAATGAGAAACTTCCTAATTGGAGTTTATTTAAATAATGAGGGTGTGGGGAACTTATTCCAAATGTATTGACTAGAATAATATCTGTTAGAGAAGCTTCAAAATATTTCAGGTTTATTCTATCCTCCCGTATGGAGAATCCTGTGAGGACCACACCCATCTTGTAGAATTGTAGCCAAAACAATTTTTTTAGAGGGAACAGTGATTTTGCTGGTGTTCTTTCAAGGTATGCTTTCTTTTTGTGAGAGACACCTTCACTGCTATAAGCTCTCAGGAAGATGTGGTGCTATATTTCTTTATAAGAGAAGTATCTTCAGCAATTTTTTCCCCCTGTGGTTTTTACTAGAAAAGTTGTTTACATTATTTATTAGGCTCAAAAATGTGTTCTTAGGCAACACTCACCAGCTCAGTCCGTCAGCATCACTCATGAAGTCCTGGAGATGCGTTGTGTTCTCCCAAATTGCCAAAAGACACAGAATTGGGCCTTTTTTCTCATCCTTGTGGAAATGGTGGCACCCTTAATTTGGGGACAAGTAACATTTTATGTTCATCTGCTTTTTCTTCTTTTTCACTATCCAGGTGTTTGTCACCCTAGCAAGAAATTTGTAAAAGACAAGTTCTAAGTAATTAATGAACTGGAGGCTTATGTTTGGTGGTTAGAGTTTCCCTAGTTCTTTCTAGAAAAGAAGATAGAAATTCATGTTTCCTACTTTCTTCTGTACTCTTGAATCATTTAACTGATTTTTGTCTATGCAAGGCCTCACACTCTCATTCTCTGACTTTCTCCATTTTCTGAAATATTTTTCCCTTCCTCTCTTCACAGCTCATCTCCTGGACCTTGAAATGTAGTTGAGGTTATGTTAAGTTTTTACCAGTCCTACAAAGGTCACCTAATCCAGGAAGGCTCCCTGATGCCATGGGCTGGGAGGAAGAGATTGTGTGCTTTCCTCAAACTTCTTGGATGCTTGCTTTGTATTTCTGCTATGGCCTATCTCGCCCCCAAGGTGCTGGTTCCTGAGTGCAGTGTCTGGATATCAACCAGCTCCTTCTCATTGGGAAGCACCATTCAGGCAGTCAGAGGTAGAAGCTGACTTAGGTAAGAGCTCCTGCCGAGACCACGGCAGGTCCCAGGGCCCGCAGGACCAAGTCAGGCCAGAGACCATGGGAAGGCTGAGGTCCAGATACCGTGCTTCAAGTGGATGAACGTGACATACAGGGAGTCTGAAGGCAGGGAACTGAGTCAGGGCCTCAGAGCCCAGGTTTGGAGTTTGGGAGATGAAATTAAGATGAAAGAGGACTGGGGTCATGGCTAGGAAGGGAGGGAGGAAAATGCCTCAGAAATTGTTGGAACCATAGCTTGGATGTGTCTGAGTCTAGCTGGGACAGGGCATACGGGGAAGACATCTGAGAGGTAAACAATACAGGGTTTGTCAAACAAATGCATGATTAAGCATTTGTAAAGGTGTTCCCCATTTGAAGAATGAGCAAGATATTTGAATGTCCGAGTAGAAGGGCCCCTATTACCTAGGATTTGTATTTTAGGGTAGAGCGTGTTTCCATTCATCTCCACAGGGCATTTTTATGTCTTGCTCCCCTTCCACCGCTCCAATCAATACACAGTTAAAACTTGATCTTCTGCTCAGTCAGAAAGTTCCAAGTTCAGTCAGTTACAGCATCTCCAAGAGGTAGTCAGTTCATGATTCTGGGTCAGTCAGGGTTCCATCGGATGCAGAGCCGCCGTGAGTGTGCGGGACAAGGGCCCCAGGGCTCCCACCTCGGCGGGTGTGTGGGCTGGAAGTGGGGGGGGTCCATGGGCAGCGCTGGCCCTGTGTCTAGGGTGGAGCCTGAAGTTGCTATGGGTCAGCCAGGTGGGCACCTGAGAAGGCAGCTGGGAGGGGACCAGAACACGGGCAGACCAACACCGCAAAGACAGACTGGAACCTGCATCTCCCATCGACTCCAACTCCGGCTGCGCTGCGACCTGCAGGAGAAGCAGGCACTCCGCCCGGGGCTGTGCTTGCACCTGGCCCAGGACTCAGAGAAACTGCTGCAGGAGATCTGGCGGGAGCTGGAGGAGCTGGGTCTGGGTGCTGCCTCACCTGACAGACCAAACCAGCAGGTCAGCGACAGCGGTGACGTGGCCACCACGCCCGCTGGCCTGCACCATCCTTCGGAAAGCATAAAGACGGCTGCCCCAGCGCTTCCGCCTTCCAGAGCCGAGGCAAAACATCTTTTGTGGCCGACGCTAACCTGGGACTTCGCAGGGAAGGGAATTCTTGGAAGCAGTTCCAGGTTAGCTCAGTTCACACGGTACAAAACCACCAGTCTATCCCTTGTCAGCTTGGCGTTCACACACCCTTCTTTTACTTATGTTTAACTTCCAAATAAAGACAATAGCAACATTGTTCTTTTGCTTAGCATGATGCAACCATTCTTGTACAACCTAAAACACACTACCCTTGCCTGCAAGGAAGTTCTAGATCTCTTGTTTCTCTTTAGGTGATGTTAATTCCTCTCCTAGCTAAGTCACACTCCCCTTAGCTATTTTACAACTTAAATACTGAGGTCTGAAGTGAATTACCATTAACATGTTAGGTGGGAGGGGAAGAGTAACCATCTTCCTTTGAGACTCAAATATTTTTGACCAAAGCTAGACTCCGTAAAACCTTTATTTTGAATGAGATTTTGGAGGTACTAAACTGATAATTTAGCCCATGAGCTTAAATTGGGTATTTTATCTTTTTATTTAATGCTGTCAAATTTATCCTAAGAAGAGAGGGGCTACCACCAAACCCGATCTGAGATTCTGCAATTTAGCCTGGTGGTATCCGGTGAATTTGTGTGCAATGCACCTCCCAGGCATCTATTTACCTATAGGGACTAAAAACACAGGAAGGAAGCTTTAACAGAGTCCCCTGGGGGACAGAGGTTGAGAGACAAGGAGGAAGGGCAGTGCCTGCCCAGTCCTGCCCAAGGGCTTAGATCTGACCCCCAATGATAAGGGAATCTGCGGTCGCCGAAGGCAGGGGTCATATGATCCTGGCAAATGCAATCCTGCTTTGGGGCCCAGGTGGCAAAGTGTGACACCGAACTGCAGAATAGGCTGTCTCTCCATTTCCTAGAGAACATTCGGGGCAAACGACACATAGCCCAGCCCCGCTGTGTAAGGGCATGTGTAAGGTGTGCCAGCCTTGTGGGGCACGCAGAGCTTGGGGACATCAGAGCAGAG
>JAQQAC010021848.1:22430183-22605513 GCA_029783875.1 Phataginus tricuspis | reverse complement strand
TGATCAGATTGTATAGAAACACACATGGGCACACACACGAGTGCGTAAAATGGTTATGAAAATTGTTACAGATTTATTCTGGAATATTATAGCAGCATGAAATTGTGTTTTAAAAAGAATGATATGGAAAATTCTCAATGCATAATATTCAGTGAAAATATATTTATTTTGATACACAATTTTTTAAAAGACAAGATAGTAATCAATCAATCAAAGTGTTCCTAGTTAGAAAGTGTTGCTGATGAGTGTCTCTAGACGGTGGGAGTACAGGTAACTTCTATTTCTTCTTTTATGTTTTTTATTTTAAAATGTTCTACAATAAACACATTGACCTTTATTGTTAGAATGTTATTAATTTAAAAATATGCCAAGAAATGGTGTTGCACCAAAATATTGAATAGCTAAATTTCAGTTAGTGATTTTCTAGCTTTGAGGCTATCAAGGTATTTAATAAGTGGGCTATAAAAGTTCTGGAGAATGCTATTTAACAATGTAATCTGTATTGAGATGATAGCAATAGAGAAAATACCCTATCAGGATTTATTAGTTCTTCCAAAATCCACATATTTTTCTTTTGGTAACTGTAATATCTGGGTGTTGCACAGTACAACCTAATTTGACGTTTCTAGAATTTAAGGGAAACAAACCTGTGTTTCTAGAATTTAAGGGAAACAAACCTGTGTCCATTAAATGAGTCAAACCCGTAATAGTAATGCAATGAATTTTTATTGCAAGCTAACCTTATGATAGGTACTTCACTTTTTAAAATTTAATTCTCACCTCAGCCCTATGAAATAGATGTTGTTTATTATTAGCTGTCTTACAGTTAAGGAAACTGAGTCGCAGTGAAGACAAGGTCATGCAACTGGGCTGTGTGTCTTCCAGGGCGGGACTTCTGACACTACAGCCCTCAAGGCCAGAGGTCTAGACTGCACTGGCGTGGGGGGCGAGAAGGAACGTGGGGGCTTCTGGCAAAGGCCTGCGCCGAACGGATGGGGTCTGACGGCAGGCTGAATTTCTCTGCGAGAGCAGGTCTCAGGGCACGGCGGGGCACACATAGCCTGTGTTGGGGCCCTGGCTTTCGTTTCCAGCTGAGATCCGCCTCTTAGGTAACTGGGCTTTCTTACCTGCACAAAGTCACTTTTGTTTAAAATCCTAATCAGGCGACTCAGGCCTCCACCCCAAATAACACGGGGAGTGGAGCTTCCTGCCAGCAGGGAGTTTACATTGGCGTGGCCTGTCTCCCTCCAGTTCCTGCTCATGCCCAGTTCTTGAGGCCAGAGGGGTCGTGCTGGCCGTGGCTGCTGTCCTCTCTCTGCACTGCCTCCCTCCGTGGAGACCGCGCTCCACTCTTTTGCTCTCCAAGAAACACGGTCGTCTGTTAATTAACGTTACAGGAGGTGCCTCAGCACGTGTGGCTGACTTACTGAACGCTGGCGGCCGCAGGAAGGAGTTGGTGTTCTGTCCACCCCCAGCACAAGCACAGGCCAAAACCAGCACTGGGCACCGCCCGCCGCGTGTCAACCCCTTGTCTCAAGCAGCAGATCCTCCCTTCTCTCCCCCTGGGACGGCCCCTCTCTCTCCAGTCACCCCGCCCATCTTTAGCGTTCTAGGGCCAAGTCAGCAAACCTCCATCATTTTACTGTGCCAATCAGGTCCTGCTCTTTCTGCCCAGTTCCTGGGGCCCCCCTCACCTGCAGGGGTAGACGGCATCAAGCCGTTTTCCTCTCCTCTCTGGGTGAACTACGGAGCGATTCTGAGCCTCAGTTTTCTCGTCTGCATGGGCTAGTCTCGCAGAGAAATTCAGCCTGAATTCAAGCCCCAGGATCACTGTGAGATTCCGGGACGTGGTGCCCTCGGCACAGGGCTCCGAGCTCAGGGCCCGCTCATCGGTATTATTTCTCGGACTCTGTAACTCCTGGGGACAGTCAGCCTTATTTTCCCTCCTGCCAGGTAGTGAGTCCCTGCTGCCCACCCACTGGCCAACAGAGCTGGGGACTGGCCCTCAGGGCCTCTACCTCTGTTGCGACGGGCTCTTTCTTACTGTGGACGGCGGGGAAGGGTCTGAGCACCCGGAGAGCAGCCAGGCCTGCCCCTGCCGGGGAGGAAGGCCGACAATGGGAAGCCACAGTTGTTGTGGTCTGTTGCCCAAGTTTCTAATTGAATAATGACCCCACAGGAAATCACAGACAATCACAGGACCCTGGAAACTTGAAGAAAGGGCTGATGAGGGCAGCTTGAATGTCCACCTCACGATTTCCTTGGTGGGTAGAGTGAATGGGGTGGCGAAGAAGGAAGGTAGAGCTTTAGCAGTAAAACAACTAGTGTGGGTAGCTCCTGAGGTGTCTGGTGGGTGAGATTTGGGGCTCATGAATAGACACGCAGCAATGTGGGTGGCCCTTTATAGAAGCAGGAGTGGACAGAGGCGGTGGGGAAGTTCAGCAGGCTGGCTGCGGCCACGCCGGGCATGTGCCCAGAGGCAGAGCGGAGGACAGCTTGAAGTCCGGCAGAGTGGTGATGTCCCACTCCCCCCACTCCCGGGCCCCTGAGCCAGTGGACGCTGCACCCGGCTCTCCTCAAACATTGGGTGTCTGTGTCCAGCAAGCGTTTCCCAGCACACCTGACCCAGAGGGCCTGTGGTTCAGGAGGACCTGGGGCCAGCCTTCCCTCTAGCTGATGGCCATCTAGGCTCCCTGGAGGAACAGGGCACCAAGGGTGGGGCCCTAAGGGGGGACAGAGCTTGGGAAGTGGGCTAGGGATAGAAATGGAGCTGCCCTGTTGGGCAGGGGACTCGGACGGGTGAGGGAAGGGATCCCCTTTTCTAGTGCGTGGGGAGTCTGGGGGCTCTGGGTTTTCCCAGGCTGCCTGTGGAGGAAGGGGAGATACTTCAGAGAGCACAAAGCCCCCCCCAGACCAGACACCCTCAGGTCCTGCCGGCTTAGGGGAGGGAGGAGGGAGAAGGAAACTGCCGGCCGCCTGCTCTGGGGCAGCCGCCATTCTGGGCTTCGAGAGGACGTCTGAAACACAGCCCAGCGCCTGGCGCTTGGATCCTGGGCTATTAAGGCTGTTTTCATTAGCACTGATGTTTCTGTCGCGTCCTCACGACAGCCCCATGGGCTGGTATTCATATCTCTATTTACAGATGACAAGATTGAAGCTCAGAAAAGAGGAGCGACTGGTGTGGGTGGAGTCAGAGTGTAAAGAGGGCCTGTCTGGCTCCCAACCCTGTGAGGAGAGGTGGGGGTCCTCTGCAGGCACCTGGCAGGGCTCCAGGCGTTGGGGAGGGGCCAGCACCGGGGTGGGGGGAGAGGGAGGTGGCGATGGGTGCTAGGGGAAAGACGCCCCTCCCTCAGCAAGCGCCCGGGCTGGACTGCCTCCTGAAGCTGCCCGCCTGGGAGCGAGGACCCGGGGAGGCCAGGGACGGGACCCTTCCTCCCCTGCCGGCTGCCCCACAGGCTCGGAGCTACCAGCCAGGTGCGGGGCGGCTCCCGCGGTGGGGCAGGCTCCCGGCCTCATCCGAACGTCCGTCATCACAGGCAGAAGCAGCCTTGGCCCCTGGGCAGGGCGTGTCGGGACGGAGCAGGGCACGCACAGCCTCTGCGCCATCTCTGAGCCTGTCCTGGGTGCCCAGGGGTGAGGTGTGTGTGGCTCCCAGAATTATGTTAGCAAATGCTCAGCCCGAGAATATATATGTGTTTAGCTGTCGCTAGTAGTACGGGGGGCACACTCTGGCTTTTATGCCTAGGGGAACACAGGATGCAAAATAAAAGTTGATTTCCCTCTGCAGGTCAAAGAGTTATTAAGTGTCAAAACTCTCAGAGGAGACCAACCGTGGCGTTGCGACCACATGCCTCCACTGAAATTCCTCTTTGCAAAGAAAGTGGTGTGTGTCATTTTTTCCAGCAGTGGAAATACAAATTGTCCACTCTGGAAGCCTTGGCTGTTTTCCTGGTAACTAATTTGTTTGCTCATAGATGATTACCCAGGAGCTGGGGGTGGGTGGGGACGTAGATATCAAACTGCAAGAATTATTAAGCTCCATCTGTGTGCAGAGCGTTGTGCTAAGCGGTGGAGGTGCTGCAGAGGATGCGGCGGTACAGACGCTGCCCAGCGGAGCTTACAGGCCTGCAAGAGAAAGAAGAGCAGGGAAACAAGGTGCACACACACAACCCTAACACAGGGTCTGTGCTGCTCGCCCTAGAATAGGGTCAGGGTTCTTGAATGAGGTCCTCAAGCCATGCTTTGGAAAAGAGAATCCAGGGTCTGGCAGCGAGAAAGGAGGAGGGAGGGCTGGTAATGGAGCTGCCCTCCTGGTATTTTTAATGTTTGTCCTCCCTGGTCAGTTGAGGGCAGCCGCAGTGAAAGTGTGATAAAGATATTTGATTGAATAAATGGAACAGGATCGTCTACAATTTGGTTGGAAGTTTTGCTTGACTAGAGGTCAGAGCCAGAGTTTGGAAATATTTAGAAAATTGTCAGTTTTATTCCCAGGACCTGATCAGATATTCCTCCTGATTATTTGCTGAGGGCACGACAGGCAGCCTTTGTTCTGGGGGCCCCGCGTCCCTGTGGCCACGTCAGCAGAGGCAGGCCACCGTCGATGGGCCTTTCGTGGCTCAGCCGGGCAGCACTCCTGGGGGCTTCGGGGCACCGATCCCTCTCCCCTCAGGCAGCTTAATGAGCTTTCCCTTTTATGTCCCCCTGTGAGCTGGATTTTCATGTGGTTTATAGACGAGCAGGTGTAACTTAAACCTGAAGCTTTCCTCCCGCCTCCATAGGCCAGGGGACCGCTCTGCCTGCCTTCAGCTCTCCCTTTCAGAAAAAGTGAGTCCGAGGGAAAAGAAGGCTAGGGGAGCCGCTGCGGCACGCTCCTCCAGCGCTCACGTCCCGTCGCGTGCCCGGTGTGCGCCCCGCTCTTGGAGACGGTCCCAGGTCTCGGACCCTCAGCCCCGAGGCGAGGAGAGCCTGCACGGCAGACGGACGAGAGGGTCCTCCAGTGGCCTCGCTGCTTCCCTCAAGCCAGGCTCACACGTTGGTGGAGAGGCGGTCTCACTGGATGGAGGAAATAAATTTCCTCAGCCTTGTTTACATGTCTCCAGCCCACACTCATGTATGTCCTCGTGACCTTGAGGCGAGCTGCAGGCGATTAGGAAGAAGGGGCAGAGGCGGCCCCTTCTTTCCCCGGGCACACCTGTCCTTCCTCTTTGTCTAGTTGTCCCCATGGGCCCTGCCGCCCACCCCGCCACCCCTGGCCTGGGGTGGGGAGCTGTCAGCAGGGAGACTGTTGGAGAAAACGCGAGGGCCTCCCCCAGAGCAGGGGGGTGACCGGCAAAGGAATGGGGACGCCTGTCTCTCAGGGAGACGGTTTTCTGGGGTTGTTTTCATTCCTGGTGGCAGCTTCCTTTTGACAGATTATGAAGAAAGTCCAGTGTGATTCAGCCCCTGGCTTCCCTCTGCAACATCTTTTTCACTGTCTGCTCCGGTGCCGGCAAAGCCACCTCTTTCTGTGAAAACCTCTTTCCACCACACCAAAGTCTCCCCCAACATTTCTTTCTCTCTTTTTAAATTTCTTCTTTCTTTTCTCTTCTTTTTTTGGGGGGGGCAACTCTGAATATATTTGATGAGAAGGTCATGGAGCAAGGGGGAGCCGGACGCTGGGCTCACTGAGAAGTCAGGGGAGGAGGCCACCAAGGCTCCCTGGAAGTTCGGCCCCTGTGTCCCCTTCGAGGGGTGGAGTCACTGGCCTGGGTCACACCATGCCGCTGGTGCAGGGGAGTCAGGCTTTTCTAAGTAAGCACCAGGCCCCAGGGAGGGGACCCCTTTCTCAGCCACGGTCCCCCATCATTTCTTTATTCTGCCAAGATTTGAAATTGGTGCTTTACCTGTCTCAGGACGGGATGGACTGTCCTGTTAACCACATGCCCCTCTGCGGGCCGGTAGGCCCCTTTCATCTGCAGCTGACCCAGCCTCTGAACGCGCAGGCCCAAGGTGCCCCGGGGGACACCACCAGCCAGGAGGCTGGGCAACCCGAGTCACCAGCGCCTGGCACAGCCAGCCCATGACGTGGTCTGTCATGTTGAAATCAACCTGTTAGACGCTTTGAACTGGGGAAGCAGCTGTTTGAAAAAAGGTCCTTTCCAACTGCTTTAGGGGCTGTAGGGTTCCTCGCATTAGCACACGACTGCGGTGTTTACCTGGCTGGTGAGAGGAGAAGGCCTGCTCGGTGCCCAGCTAGGGCTCACCGGCATTCCAGTTCGTGGGCTCCCACTCTGCCGTGCTGCAGGTATGGATCTTAGTCTACAGATACATACATTTTAATTTATTTGTATTTTAATTTGTTTTATTTAGTTTTACAGGGCTCCTCAATTTCCCTGAAATAGAATCCATAAATAATCAAATCGACTCACACTCAGCTAAAACAACTAACTCAAAAATCAGTATGAGGAATTCCTTAACGCTGATATAAAGAAGAAATAAAATAAAAGCAATTTGTAATGAAACGATGTGTTTTAATATGTACGTGCTCAGGCACATTCACACCAACAAGATGATAAAGCGTCTGATGTGAAGTCGCCGCTGCCGGGGCAGCTACACACGATACACACAATGAGGGTGTCCTGTCCTGGAGGCGGAGATGGCGGGACAGCATGACTGTGGGTAACGTGCATCTTCAAGGCAGAGAATAAGGGTACAGTTCCTAACAAAACAAGGCATAGCCTTCCCCGACTTTTCACAGAAGCTAAACTCTTAGAAAATTCAGTGTATATGAAAACTGTGCAAGCAGTACTTGGTGTCTCTATGTAAAAAAGACTTAGGTTCCAGGCTGAGGTCTGTCGAGCTGTCCAGCCTTGTCCCTGCGCACAGAGGCTGGCAGTGCTCTCGCCCAGCACCCATCGTGGTGACAACCTCCAAATCCCCTATTCGTTTCTAGAACACCTGTACCATGACTTCCAGGGGGAGCCCCCGGGAGAGAAGGTGCGTGGGTGCAGACCAGTGTGCGCAGGAGCTCTCTGGGGATCTTGCTAAAATGCAGATCCAGGGGTCTGGGATGGAGCCTGGGTGCCCGCACTTCCTTTCCACTCCCCAGTGAGGCTGGGGGTGATCAGAGGAAGAAGAAACCACTGTGCGTTTAGATGGCAAAGACTTCATGGAGAAGGGAGCGTGGAAAGAGCCTTTACGAATAAGCAGATGTGGGGCTGACGACATCCCCAGAGGCCCAGGCAGGCAGGCCGGGGAGGGGTGGGGGTGCAGCAGGAACTGGCGGGGCCCAGAGCGAGCGGACAGCTTTCAGCCAGCAACGGCAGGCCCACAGGCAGGGCAGAAAGAGCAGCTCCCTCTTGGCACTGGGCCTGCCAGACCCTGGTGAAGTTCACTTCTTTCAATAAATCCAGCAGCTTCCCCTCTGATAAACAGAGTTAAGGCTGGAACATGTGGTGCTAACAAAAGATGATTTTAATCTGGGGCCCACTGCACTCGTGGTAAATACTCTGTGTGTGTGTGTGTGTGTGTGTGTGTGTGCGTGCGTGCGTGCATGTGTGTGTGTGTGTGTGTGTGTGTGTGTGTGTGCGCGCGCGCGCGCGCGCATGCGTGCACCAAAGCAGGCTCACAGCAAGCTGAGTCAATACTCCTGGGCTGAAAATGGCTAAACCCAGGAGGACTCAGTGAGACAGATCTGAAAGGAAACCAGTCATTGTCGTCAGTGTAACGCTCCAAGACTTGTAAACGTGCAAGTGTTTCAAGTACAGCCGCTGGTGTGTTCGCAGCCAGGGCAGGAGCAGGGTGCACGTGCCTTCCTGGTATGTTACTGCTTTATTGTCCTGCATCGTGTGACATTCAGAAGCTAACACGCTGTGTTAATCAACAACTCAACACCACCTTAAAACTTGATGGTCCATAGCTTTGTGGGAAAGGTTGGGGGGCAGCGGGGAGACAGAGTGGGGAGAGGAAATGAGGATCGCTGTTTTGCAACAGATCAGGGCTTGTTCTGATTTCTGATGGGATCCATTCCTGGGAACACAGAAACTCTCAGTGTTTTTGTCAGTCTGGAACTGGTGAGAGAAGGAAACTGGCTAAACGAGTTTCTGTCTGGCCTTGGAGGCAGGCACTTCCCGTAGCTGGACCTGCAGCTCAGAGCGAATGGTGAGGTGGCTTCATCCAGCACGGAGGTCACAGGAACCCCGTCAAGGCGCTTGCCCGGCCCGCCAAAGACTGCAGCACCTGGCCCGTCATCTTATCGGGGAAACAAACAAAGCTGAGAAAGGCCAGCAGTTGGCGTCCTCAGGCCGGTGGGACCCAGAGAAAGTGAAGAGACTGGGTGGGGGTGGGAGGGAAGGAGGGAGGGAGGATCTACCAGAATGTCTCTACACTTCAATGTACCAGCTCATCTGGAAGGTGAAAGTGAAGGAAGTGAGTTGAGTTGTTTCCTAAAACAAGCAAGAAATGGACTGATTTCCTGGAAAGACTAAGAGTTTATCACAGGGAATCTAGGTACAAAAAGAGCTGATGGGAATTCTTTCCGGAGGCATCTGCCATGTTGCATTTTTAAATTTGTCAAAAAGGTATTTTTCTTTTTGTTATTATATGTAACCATAGTGACAGAAAAAGCCTGAAACACTCCCAGCCATGACTAGCCGGGCACAGGTTATGGCAGGAAGTCCTAAGCGAGCAGATCTCCTTGAAATCCATCAGCTTTGAATAGCCACACTTTAATTTTTCTGCAAGAAAAATGAAGCTTTTGCGGAAGAATGTGACATGCAGACAGTTTTGAAGAATCAGGTGCATCCCCTCAGTCACTGGAGGAAGTCCGCTGGTCTTAGGGTGATGGGTGGCAAGGGGCTGAGGGGCAGCCAGTGGGGACTAGGTGGGTCGAGAGACTCCCAAGGTATGTCCCAGCGGTCTCTTGGGTCCCTGGTTTCCTCTGGTGTTCGGGAGTGGGCGAGAAAAGGAAGTCCCCACCTCCCCTGACAGGGCGGCAAGCTGGTTCGGAGCCCTGGCGGATGCTGGTCAGGCGTCCAAGCCCAGCGGACGCTCGGAGGCATTGCCGTGTCTGGAGCTGCCCTCTGTTCTCCTTGGAGTGTTTCCTCACCAACGGGAGCAACTGAGAGGAGGGCCTGGTAACTGGTCTGGAAAAATAATTCAGCCCTCTAACGGTATAGGGATTGTGCACCGTTAGGAAGGGCGGGGTGAGGATTCGCTCCCCCGCCTTTATCACACTGATGAATGCCATTGGCTCAAGAGGTCGGTGGGCATTTAACCCCGGCCAGGTTTAGCAAGTGGAACACGCCTCTGATGGGAGGCTGGATTCCATATGAAAAGCCATTCTCCACCTGATACCTTTTAAAGGTACCACTGTGGTGTCTAAATTTCATGGATTTCCCTCATTGCAGGTCCCCTAGCACGCTAACCACCCAGCAATGATACAGCAGAGCACCTGCTCCCTGCAGCCCTGAGCCAAGGGGGTGAAAGGAGGCAGTGTTTCTCTTGCAGGCGTCCTACCTCCTAGTTTGCAACCTTCTAAGCTCCTCGATACCTCGGCTCCAGTCTCCAGTAACCCCCTGAGTGGGCCTCTGTTGTGTCTGCCCCAGCAGGCGTCTGTGCTGCCAGTGAGCAAGGACCCAGATACTCTCAGAGGGACTGCTCGTCCCCCACTCTCAGGCCCAGAAATTTATCAGGGGAACTGACTCTCCCCCAGCTCAGCCCAGCGGGCCTGATGAAACTGACACCCCTCTGACTATGGGGTGGAGCCACCGAGCCACATTTGTGCCAATCATTTCATCCTGTTTCACAAGACTGTTCCAGGAGTGGGCACATGACCCAAGGCAGAATTTACCAGAGGCACTGAGATTTTCGTGGGTACTTCTGGGAAATAGGCTCTCACGTTCTACTCTGCCCTGGACACCTGAGAGGACACAGACTAAAGCCGCTGCCGTCCTCACGCAGTCCCAGGAAGCGGGGCTTAATACTAACAACACAGGAGGGAGGTCTGAAAACCAAGAACGAAAGAAAAACAAGAACGAAAGTGAGCCCTAAATCCAGCTACGCCTGGAGCCAGCCCTACCATCCCATTTTCACCGAGGATTGTCCATAAATTCCCCTTTCGCTTCCAAAATTGTGGTAGGTTTTCTGCCTCTTGAAATCAGAAGACAGATACGGCCAGGAATCTCTGGTTTTCTCTCACTAACTCACAAGAAAACCTGCTTTCAAGGATGGACTGTCCATTCTAAATCACAAATGACTGATAATGCCTCAAAATATGACATGGTCAAGAGAATTTTCCGTTTTTAGCATTTGGCCGGCAGCCACTGGCCCCTTCTGGGTGAGGAGACACGGGACTGTGTACTAGGAGGGAAGGACAGGCGAGCTTTCCCACCCAACTCAGTATTTTAGTGTCTCATTTTGGCCATTCAGATCAGCTCCAGCTTCTGATAACGGCAGAGTAAATTGTGCCTGACTAACCCTTCTGCCAGAGACAATTATACATTTTTGGGCCCCAAACAAAATAATACACAACAAAATCTGTTTTAAGGTCCAGGAGAGAGACCAAAATGGGGTGGCTCTGCGGACAAGAACTGGAGGAGAAACGACCCCTGGGAAAAGGAATCACACTGGTGTGAACTGCTCAGAGAGGGAGCTCCCAGATCTATGTACAGACATCCCTCCCATCCTCGCTGACTCCCGATCTGCGCCTGCACCGGGCGGGGTGGGGGGAGAGGCCCAAGGAGCCCAGGGCAGAGCAACAGCGGGAAGGAGGAAAGAGCGACTGTCCTGTGTTGGGAGACAGAGCTCGGCGTCCAATTCCCAGCCAATCAGAGGGGCGTGGAAAACAGCTAAGACTTTGCCCTGAGACCACAGGAGGGCACATCTTAGGTGTAAGGACGACATCCCAGGATTAATGGCTATGCCCTAGGAATAAGGGCAAAACCCGAACAGACCTGCCTTAACAAAGCCTAAAACTGAGTCCCCGCAGCTGCATTATTCAATATAGTAATATCTAAGCACAAGTGGCCTCTGAAAGTTAATTCAAGTGAAACAAAACTTAAAATATAATCCCCCAGTCACACTAGCCACATTTCGAATGCTTAGAGCCACATGTGCTTAATGGCTCTGGTATTGGACGGCAGATTGCACAACGTTTTATCATCACAGACATTCTTTCGGATGGTGCATCTTCCAAGGATCAAGACAATATGTTAGTCGTTTAACTGCTTGCTAGAACAAGCACCAATTCCTTTTAAGAAAGATAGCAGAATCCATTTTAATTTATCATGGTTAAAGTTCAGGATACAATCTAAAACATTAAATGTGCAAAGAAGCAGGAAAATGTAACACATAGTTAAGAGAAACACTAGTTAATAAACACAGACACACATAGGACCTAGATGTTAGAATTAACAAAAACTTAATAATTATGATAAGTAGTTAAAGAATCTATAGGAAAATACACCTATAGTAGATAAAGAGATGGGATGTTTCAAAAGTGATTCAGAAATTTTGAAAAAGAACCAAATAGAAATCCAGTGGAAAACACAGTATCTGAGGTTGAAAACCCATCGGTTAAGAATTAACAGCACAGCAAATACCACATATGAAATTATCAGCGAACTTGAAGACAAGTTAGTGGATAGTATCCAGACTATCCAGATAGTATCCAGAGGGGAACAGAAGGTTAAAAGAAAAAGAGCAGGGCCTCAAAAACCTGGGGGATAGTCAGGCAATGTAACAAACAGGTAAGCAGAGTCCCAGAGGGAGAGGAAAGACAGAAGGAAGTAGGTATTTAAAGAAAATATTTGCTGGAAAATTTTCAAATGTAATCGAAACTGTCATCTTAGCAAACCCTGAATAGGATAATTTTAGCCATTTAGATGTCTTTGGTCCCAAACGCAGCCTCACCCTCTCTCCCTGAGCAGATACAGGGGAACTTGTGTAAGTCCGGCAGGGCCTGAGGTAAGAGGCCAGAGGTCTCTTCCCAGACTTCGGTGCCCCAGGAGACAGCTGTAGGTGCCCCTGTCCCACCTGTTGATCTGACACTCCTCTCTCGGGCCACCATCGGATGGGGTCTCCACACATTTTGTAAGTATTAGGGGATCTGACTCCGGCTTGATTCCACTCAAAGGACATGTTGTATTTGGATGGAAATAGTGATGATTTCTGAGCCCTGGGGAAATGGACTGGGGGGCAGTGGGGAGACACAGAGGAACGCTGAGTCAAAGCCCAGGAAGTCCCACGCCGGGAAGCAGGCCGGGTGAGGGGAATGCACGTCAGATGGGCGGGAAGTGCCCCCAGCAGCACGCACCGGCCCACAGGGCCCTCCTCGGCCACTCGGTCAGGCGCTGCTGAGTACCTGAGGCAGCTGAGATGCTTCTGTGACAAATGACAGTAAGAGTAATTACAAAGCTGACTTAACTGTAAGGAAACTTATCTCACAAAACTGAAATTCCAGAGGTTGGGGGACTCCAGGGCTGGCTGACCCAGGAGCTCAGCAACGCAGCAAGACCTGCGTTCTCTCTGCCGGGGTTTTTCCTCTCTGCCCTTCTCCCCCGAGGGGTCATTGTGAGGTGGCTTCCCCTCAGGGTTAAGAAGCCTGCTGGGGCGCAGGGCTGCAAGTGTGGTTTTGGTCACGTCTAGCAGGAGGAAGAAAAGCAGGGTAACCTCCTCCCCCGGGCAAAAATACAAGTCCTTCACTTGAGTCTGATTCACCAACTGAAACTGAACCTGTATAAGGAGAAAGGCATTTTATCTTAGAGGCTCGCAGTAAGATTTCAGAGCAGATATGTTGAGGGGAACTTTAAGCCTGAGTTTCCACCCTGGTTCCTTAAAGGGGCCTCTGATACCCAGGAGGTACTAGAGTCTTATATCTTGATAATTGAGAAGTACATCTCTTAGAGCCACAGTAAATTACATTTTCACTTAGGTCACTAAAGAGCCTGCCACACTGACGAGGCCATGGAGCTGCTGCTGAAATTCTGTCTGATGGCTGGCACCCTGGGGCTTGCTCTAGTATGGGGCGTCTCTCCAGCTTCTCGGGCAGGTCACGCTGCTGGGGACAGCGCACAAGTATTTTAGGCCATAGATGGTCATCATCATTGTACCAGGAACAGAGCCAGTGCACTCACAGAGCCATCCAGGAACTAGTGCGGCTCTAACAACAGAAACGACAAAACCCCAAACAGTAATAACAAGGACAACAACAACAACAAACAAATGGAAGAAAGAACACCAAATAAAAATCGTGTGAAGAGTTTTGATCGAAAGCATCCAAGCGGCAATGACTTCCGTGACTCTGAGTCACCCCGCTGCATTGAGAAGCCGGTTGGCCAAAGGCGTTCTTCACATGTACGCAGACTTGCGTTCCAAGTTGGCCTGTCTGCTGCGGTGCGTGAGTACCGCCTGGAGAGTGAGTAAAACACGGACAGGTACTGAGGGTCTCTTTGTCAAGATGAGGTCGCGTCCTCACCTTCTGAGGCTTAGTAATGGAGTCGTGACGAAAGGAAGAAGACTTACTGGGAAGGTGGAAGGGAAAATTGTTCAATTCAGGGTGTTACTGTGTCCATACTGAGCTGTGCTGCACTTAATGGTACCTGCAGAATTTGTTTCGCTGTCCAAGGTGCACTTGAAAAGTCCTGAAACCGTAGTCCCATTCCATCTCTTTTATTAGTAACAGCCATCAGTTACACTGCCGTCCTCCTGGTGAGCTAACTGGCGGCCCCATAATGCCATCTGTTGCCCTGAGAAGGCGCAGGCGGAGGGTGGATAACCGAGCAGAGGCGCGGTGGAGCGGGGAGATCAGGACAGAGGAGTCCCTGGAGGGCAGTAGCAAGTAGAGGCCCAAAGAGGAAACCAAAGCAGCGCACGCTGCCGCCTAGGGGCTGCTCTCCGGGGCCGGCTACCCACGGGGGTCACCACTGGAAATGGGGAGCTGGCATATGCATATGTCTTTGAAAAGCAAGAATAATGCTTTCTGGACACAGACACTTATTTCAAATCTTTTCTAAAGCAATTCTTTTCACAAGCTGTGTTGCAAACACGCTCAAGTCGAAGCCTCCCTCCCCGGTCACCTCTGCTGCCTCGGCTCCAATCGGGGGCCCGGGTACGGCAGCCCGTGGAGAACCTTCATTTCCATGCCTCAGGTGAGACCCACCTCTGGCAGCTCTCAGGTGTTCCTCCGCACCCTCCGGCCCCCAGGTGAGGGGTGGGAATAGGCTGTTCCTGGTTCCCTGGCGCGGCGTCCAAGCATTCCTGTAGAGCACGCTGCTCCTCTGACGTTCTGGGGGCGCCTCTGCCACCCGCCGGCCGGCCTCCCAGGCACCCTCCTTCCCCGAGGACTCTGCCTCCCAGCTGCCAGCACTCCCTCACACCTCAGCCCGCCATCCTGCTGGAGGGCACTGAGCCCGTGGGTGACCTACAACATCGGCCGCTCAAGTTTCTTAGTCCACACCACCGCCTCCACCCTCCCTTCTCTGCCACTCCCTGGACCTGTCGCCTCTCAAGTCTCCCATCTGACTACACTCCCTCCCACCCTAGTCTAGGCAGCCTCCTCTGCCCCTGGTCTTGCTGGAGCCCCTACGCCCTGGGTCCCGCCACTTTCCCTTATCCACCAACCTACCCTGTCTTTGTTTCCCCTGGAAGCCACTTTAGACCCACGGTCCCTTATGTCAGCCACTATCTTGCCAGCACCCTACACTCGCTGGCCCAGTCTGTCCTTTCAGCACACTCACGGGGGGAAACTTAGTGCTAGAGGAACTCATCAATATACCCCCTTCAGGCCTCCTCCTCGGCGAGGAGAAAACCCCAGCCTAGCAGCGCCTTCCCGTCATCACCTCCACTGATGTCCAGACCACCTCCAGCCCCGGGGAACCCCACTGTCCTCTTGTCTCTGAAACCACCCTGCAAACTTTCTCCTCACAGCCCGCAGGCCCCAGGCCCTCCCTCAGTTGTGGCAGATGCTTTTGCTCCACGTCACAGAGGACATAGAGGCGCTTGTGTGGGAACCCCATGCCCCCTGCCCCCTGCACCTGTCCGTGCTCCCACGCGGTCCTCTGCTCCTCTCTTGTGCGGCGTGGAATTGATGTCCCTCCTCCGAGGAAGGCCAGCCCTGTCCCCTCACGGTGGATCCCAACCTTCTCAGGAAAGCGGTGGCATCAGTTACCCTCCGTTTCCGTCTTTGATCCATTCCCCTCTATGGATTCTTTTCACATCCTCTAAACACTCTCTAGTCACTCCCATCCTAAAAAGTCCCATTCCTACATCCCAGATTTTCTTTGGCCAATTTTTCTACTTTTTCTCTCCTTCACCCCCGAACCTCTTGGCAGAGCGGTGCCTTCATTGTTTGCCCTTTTTCAACACCTGTTTCTTATCGGCCTCCTGCAGCTGGCTTCCTCCCCTGCTTCTCCAGTGAAACTGTTTTTATCCAAGTGTCCAGTGACCTCCATGCCCCCGAGACTCCTGGACACCCCTTGGGCTCCGCAGTACATGACCTCTCAGTGGGTTTAACAAGGTCAACCACCTGTCCTTTTGGGGAAAAACGATTTCTCTTCTGATGTTTCTCTCGCCTCTCTGGCTCTACTTCTATGCCCCTTTGCCAGATCTCTCTCTTCTACTTGACCTTTAAATGTTGGGCCTGCTCAGGTTAGAACCTCTTCTTTTCTCACTCTAGACTCTCTTCCTAAGTCATCTCATCGGCTCTCATGGCCTCATGTCTATGCTGAGAGCCCCCAGATTTGTATAACTGCTCAAGCCTTTTCCAATCTCCAGGGCTGCTACGACAGCCTGCGTCCACCTCTGCCTTGATGGCACAGGCACATTCGTTCTGAGCTAAACTCACAGCCTTTCTCACCAGGCTAGAGACACTGCATTTTCCTGCCCAGGTCCACCCTGTCCCCACAAGGCTTACTCGGCTGACCGTATCCACTGTTCCGCCTGCCTCTGGCTTCCATGTCGGTGTGGCCACTGGGGACTGCCGACAAGAGGGTAGCATGAGGGGACAGTGAGGTTAAGGTGTCCAGTCCCTTAGTTGCTACGGGCCGACTGAGTCCTTGACTCGCTTCTTTTAATGGGGCCTTCCCCATACGACCTTCCTCAAGTCCAGGGTGCTCATGCTCGGGGGTGACTAGCTCCTGGTTGCTGCCTTCTCACTCGTGGTTGTCTTATACCCCATCTACACTACCGTAAGTAGTTCTCTCTTAAAATTACCCATTTTGAGCCTACGACCTGTTTCTTACTGGTACTCTGATAGAGTGATGTAGTCACTGATACGGGAAGTTGCACCAGGAAATAGATCTTCATAACGGGATTCTGGGATTGGGTTGAGCATGTTTGAGGGGTTGAAGGGATAACCTTGTGGGGATGGGGAGGTTTAACGGATGGAAATGGCTACTAATAATGTGTGCACGTGGAGTAGCATGATCGTTTGAATCAGACCAGAGGGGCCACCCACGTCCACTTTCAGAGTAGGGGCCATGGAGACCAGACGGCCAGACCTTGAATTCCTCTCCCAGGAATCCAGTGAAACCACACACCAGTGTGATCCCCTGTCCCAGGGTGAGTAGTTTGAGGAGACATACTCAGTGGCTGACAGAATTCCCATGTCGGTTCCCTGGAGACAATTTTTGGCAGGAAGGACGGGGTGGGAGACCCTGCTGTGAGCCACCACTTCCTTGATAAATGATAAATATCCCGCTCCAAGCGGCAAACGGACAGCGCTATTGTATTGCTGTTCCTGCTGGGAAACCATGAAGCATCTTCTCCTGCTTCCCTGTCGATTTCAAGCCTCTGCGTTTCCTCCCCGTGGCTCAAGCCATCCCTTCGATGGCAGATGACGCCCTTTCTACATCATTCTGCTCCTTTCTGAGGTTCCTTCCTTTGTTGCCATCACAGAAACGGGCTTCTCCCCACAACACCTCCTTGGTCCCAGTTTGGTCGAGGAGACACTGCTCACACTCTAGAGGGAATAGTTAACTCTCATGATTGTTATATTTCATTGCTCCTTAGAGTCAAAAATAATACTTAAGCCACAAAACTCTTGTTGGTAAAGCATTGCAACAATACAGGAGACTATCGACTAAAAGCTAATGCTCCCTTCCCTCCCTTTTCTCCAGAGGTAACCAGGTTCAATGTTCTATTTATTCACATACACACACACACACTGATATATGGCTTTGGTTATTTATCACAGAAAGAATACTGCTGTACCTATTATTTTGTGACATGCTTTTCCCACTCAACAGTATATCATAGACCTCATATGACACCATACAGATGCACCTTATATCTTTTTAAAATTAAACTTTCTATTTTGAGATAGTGGTAGATCCACATGCAATTTTAAGAATAATAGAGAGAGACCATGGACCCTTTACCCAGAATCCCCCAGTGGTAACATGTTGGGAAATTATAGTCTGGTATCACAATCAAGATACTGACACGGGTATAATCCATCAATCTTATTCGGACTTCCCCAGTTTTACTTGTACTTGTGTGTGTGTGTGTGTGTGTGTGTGTGTGTGTGTGTGTGTGTGTGTGCATTAGCTCCATGTATTTTTATCATGTGTGTGGGTTCCCGTACGGGCCATCACAGTAAAAATACATAGCACTTTCCATCGCCACGAGGTTCCCTTGCATCTCCTTTTCATACCTGCATTCACCTCCCTCTTGCCCTCCCCCTGCCCCTCACTCCTGACAACCACTCCCCTGTTCTCCACTTCTACAGCTTGCTCATTTCAGAAATATTATGTTCGGGAAATCATAGTTTATACCCTGTTGGCATTATCTTTTTCATTCAGCAAAACTCCCTGGGGATTCATCCAAGTTCTTGTGCCAACTTTTTATTGCTGAATATTAGTCCATGACATGGATGTACCACCATTTATTTAACCCCTCTACACTGAGGGACATCTGGATTGTCCCCAGTTCTTGGCTGTTATGAATAAAGTTGTTATGAATATTCATTCCCAGTTTTTGTGTAAATGTAAGCTTATGTTTTCTCTGGAATAACTGCCCATGAATATCATTTGTATTTCTTTTCTTGATTTTTAGGCATTTTTATACATTGGTATCATGGATCTTGACCCTTTATCGTTTGATCTGCCACTCGATCTTTCCAGCATAGAACTTTCAGATTTCTGTTCATCAAATATGTCACATATTCATTCAAGACTTCTTGCCTTGATTTTGGAAGGGTTTTCCTACCTTCCGTCATGGCTTTATTCCTAATATATCAGTTATGCTATACATTTGAATTTGTAAGTAGCCTCAAATCCTTTTTGAAAGAGGCAAGGGACACATATATACCATAAATAGATAAAGATGTTGGGTGAGGTGTGGAAAGTAATTTTTATTTATTCATAACTGTCATGTTTCTTGACAAATACGGTTCTTGCTGTGCTGTATACATTTTAGAGTGATGCTGGAAGGGGCAATTATATCACAACTTTGGAGCACGATGAACATCTAAGGGAAAGGTACCATTTAAACACGTTGCTAACAATGTGTTGGCATATTTTTCAAGCTGCTCAAATTACCTTCATATGGATCAGCAGTGTGACTTGTACTGGTCTCCTCTGAGAAGGACAGAGGAAAAGAGATCAGAATATTATTCCACGGAGTTGTTTCGGTAAGGAAGCCATTTGTCTTGCTTTGGACAGAATAAAGAACTCACCATCCTGCGATTTGTAATTGATCTCGGCTATGTTGCCTGGTGGTAGGGTTCAAAGTGAAGAGAAGTATTTGGTCAAAGATTAGCACAAATGTCAGAGCATTTAATCAGATGCAAAATTTAAGCTGATTTAGCAACAAGAAAAATGAAGTCATTCAGAAGAACCAAAAATGAAACAAAGAAATGAAATGAAGATTTTAGTCCACATGTTGTGGGTTGATGTTTCCTTGGAAGAAGTGGTCAAGAATTTTTGATCCTTAAAGCAACCACATATTAAAGTAATTCAGCGAATTCAGACATGTTTACCACTACTACACAAAGAAAGTGCATTACAGTGGGCTCTGGACTGATGGCTAAAAAGCCAATTCACTGAAAATGGAAAGGTGTCAAAGGTACTCACATTATGTAATGAGGACAGTATGTCAGCCCTAGGGATCTGGTCAAGCAAATAAATGCACATTTAATGAAATTCAGTATAATTTTTTCCCAGAACTACCCCACTCATTTACAGCAGATAGGTCCTGTTGATCACAGGTTGCATAACTTGGAGATTGAGTGTGGTTTTGGGGACACATTAGAGATGCTCGTATCGTTTGCTTTTCTGTAGCGCACGAGGGAAGATGTGTAGCGAGGCTGATGTGCTTCCTTCCTTTCCTTCCTTTATTTAGGAATCTACTTAAGAGTTTAAGTGATTGCAGAACAAACTTTGCTGCTCATTTAGTCAACTTCCTTCATTTTACAGAAGAGGAAAGAAGAGGAAAGGTTGTAACTTGCCTGAAGTTATGCAGTGAGGTCATGACAAAACCCAGACTACACTTGGGTCTTCTGACTCCCAGAGCACTGTTCTTTCCTTTGGCGGAAAACACGTGCTCCAGACTTTCTGGCTGGTGGACGGGACCTCTGGCCTAATTTCAGGTAACTTAGACAGTTCCATAGTCTTTCCTAGATATAAAGCCACACTGAATTAATTCCACTGAACATGGAGCAGAATAAGGAAGAGATTGAGGAATTAGGTCTCTGAACCTGAGGTTAAGGCTTTAGTCAGCTTTTATTCCTACCTAGAGCTGACTTGGCTTCTTTACTTCAGATAAAGATCAGGATGTGGCCACCTGTCGTGGAGAAGCCAGGTGACCTGCTCCTGCTCTCTGAGGGCTCTCTTGTACTGGTGGCTTTGTGATTTGGAACAATAGGGAACTCTGAGCTGGGGGTGGGATTGCCATCAAGGAGGAGGAAAAGGGCACCTACATGCTCATCGAGTATTTCAACATTTGCAATTTTCCTTACATATCTTGGAACCTGTAATTTACCCCCAAGTCTCCTAGTTTCTTAGGCCTCTGAGATGCTCACAGGCTCCAGGCGCTTATAGCCTGTGGGATGAAGGATCTGAGAAGGAGTCCCTGCGTTGTGATGCTCTCCGTTTCTGCAGCCCTCTCCCAGGACTCCCTCCACGAGGTCTGGCCCCACTGCAAGTGGGTGACTCGGCCTTGCTGTAAAGGACACATTGGGAAATTCCAAGTCACACGATCTCTTCTTACTCCAAGTTCATTTGAAAACAAGTTAGCAAATTAGCTAGGCTTTGTCATTACATCAAACTCCCTTGCCTTGCTTACCCTGCAAGCTCAGGCCAGCTCTCTTCCACTTCCCCTGGTACTATTGTCAGCATAGCATGAACGTAACGTTGCTGAAGGCAGGGCTGTAGTGAACCTGTGGCATTTCTTTGACTACTCAACATCTATTCCACCTTCCAGATGGCATTTTATTTCTTCTAGGGAATTACCTTCTCCCCACGTAGCAGTCTTAGTGGGGTATAGATCCAGGAGGTGGCTCCCCACCGTGGAAGCTCTTGAAAAGGCCAGATTCTCCTCTGCCGGGCCTGTTGGGGGCATGTGGTCTAAGCTCAACCCATCGGATAAGCTGTTTTGGAACTTTGAACCCTGAACGAGTGACCCAAGTTCCGCAGGGAGAGTTGTCAGGGAACCACACTCAGTAGACGGAATCACCTGCTCCTGTCCATCTCTAGGCCTGGCCCTGGGCTCGCCCATCAATCCTGCGAGTACCAGGTATATTTCAATACATACCGACTTGAGTCTGTTAGCTTGACCTGGTTTCTGTTGCTTGCAACCAAGAATCTCAGCCTGAGATCCCTTTCTGGCTGGATCATCAAGCAGGAGTCTGCAGTGCTGTCTTCAGATCTCCCCTGCTTGGAGTGTCTTCTACAATTAGCCTAAATTAGTTCTTTCCTCCACTGGTGACATAGCCCCCAGGACTGGCCTTTCTTTTGGCTGGTACTGATGGAAAATACTCTTCTAACTCTCTAGCCCTCATGGTTTCTTATTATTAAAATAAACATACAAACAAAACTTGTCGGAACTCCACTCCATAGCTGTTACTAAGAATGAAGGCCTCTATTCTCCTGCCCAAAACCCCACCTCTCTCTCTACCAGAATAGCTCAAATTAAAGGCTGACAATAGGCAGTGTTTGCAAGGGGATGGGCAACTGAGACTCTAACACGTTTGTTGGTGGGAATGCACAACAGGACAGTCACTGTGGGGATCTCTTTGACAGTTCCTAATAAGGCTAAATATACACCTATTGTTTGATCAAACAAGCCACCTCTAGGTGTATATCCAAGAAAAATTATTGCATATATTCACAAGAAACCTTGTACAAGAATGTTCACAGCAACTTTATTCATAATAACTAGAAACTGGAAACAACCAAAGTGTCCATCAACAGAAAAATGGATAAAGAAATCGTAGTATGTTCATGCTATGGAATACTAAGCACCAATAGAAAAGGAAAAATGACTCATACAGTCAACAACATGTAAGAATCTCAAAAAAATTACATGAAGCCAAAGAAGTCAGGAATCCACATGACTCCATTTATAAGAAGCTTGAGGACAGGCGGAGCTCATCTGTGGCCAGAGAAGCAGATCGGTGGTTATCTTCAGGGGAATATTGACTCAGGAGAAGCCAAGGCAGCTTTCTGGAGTACCGGAAATATATTTAACTCAGGTGGTAGTTACACATGTGTGTACATATGTAGAAATTAAGATTTTCATACTCAAGATTTGTACACTTTATTGTGTGTATGTTATACTGCAATGAAAAAGATAAAAAGAAAAGGTAACATAAGAAAATGGTTATATGGACATCAGCAGTTCTATAATTTAAATATATTTTGTTAATTCTTCACCCGGTCAAATTAGATTTCTGCCCCAATCCCATACACGATGCTGAGAAGCAGGAAGCCTTTGGTACTTTTCCGCTTCATTCTTTGTTTGGATCGAGGCCTGAGGAAGCTAATTTGTTCCCCTTCCAGGAGCGTTTTTATGTTCAAAGGAAAACCATTGGGAGAAAGTAATGATTAACACAAAGAATGACTGGCTTAATGGTGGGCTTTCAGGCATGTCCAGGAGGTATTTCAGGTCAAGGGAGGGCCAAGAGGCGCTCCCAGGGTATTCCACACTGAACGGTGGAAAAGAGCAGCAAAGGTCTCATAGACATTTCCGGGGATCCGCCGGTGTGGCCGACCGCCTTTGGTGTCCCTCTCCTGGGATGGAAAAAATCAGCTTGCTTGTTTCCAGTGGAGGAGAGGAAGTTTGTCTCCAGGGGCCCGTGGTTACTTCCAAAGCTGGGGGAGAAGTACCTGGGGCAGCTTTCCCTCCACACTGAGAATGAGAACAGAAATTATGAAAAAAAGAGGTGAGGTAGAGGGCGCCAAGGTGAGGGGGACGGCGGAAAATCCCAGGGAGGAGGGCGTACAGGCAGCCCCCGGGGGCCCGACATGACAGAGCGGGCCTGGCCTGGCAGGGGAGCCTCTGGGGGAGGATGAAAGCAGGAAGGACATCCAGAAGCAAGAGGTCCTGTCCTTCCAGTGCCCAGACTCCCCTCCCTCCAGCAGGCCCGCTGCAGGGCAGTTTCCTTAAAGGCTTGTTTCATCCCACTGCCCTGGCTTGTCACTGTTGAACAGACCAACATTATCTCCTTAAACAGCCCAGGCTCCTTCATGTGGCCTGCGCGAGCGTTTCCCGAGAGGCCCTCCCCCGCCTCATCTACTTGGTAAATAATTTGTGACTCTGTTTGGTGCATTTTGGTGACACAGGCGTCCCTCCCCCGGCCTGCAGCTTTGCCTCCTGAGGTTCCTCCCTGGGGTCAGCCAAGGTCTGAGCCCATCCTGCCTCTGACCACCGCTGTAGCTCCCCTCACTTCCTCTCGCCACAGACACATTTTATCATCTCCTCTCACCCCAAGAAGGGCGAGGACGGTATGAGAAGATATTCTAAGCGAGAGACCACAACCACGTAATTTTTATTACAGTACATTGCTATCATTATTCTATTTTATTATCAGGTAATCAGTTACGATGCCTAATTTATAATTAAACTTATTCTGGGTATGTATGTATAGGGCAATACATGGACTATGTGTAGGGCTCGGTAGTGCTGGGATGTAGGCTCCACCGAATGGATATGTTTTGGAACGTCACCCCCCCATGGATAAGGGGGCGCTACTGTAATCCTGTCATGGAATTGGCCTCCTAGCTCCACCTGAGGGCCCCTAGGTAGGACTCAGGTATATTTACACAAGCAAACTCCGGGAGGTTTCTGCGAGGGCCTACTGTCCTGCAGTAGCTGCCTGGCAGGACTCAGTCCTCCAACCAGGACCACCTGTATCCTGCTTGTCGAGTCGGGGCAGGAAATGGGGCTTGTCTGATTGAGATTTAAATAAACCGTCACCCCATGACTCTCATGCAGGACCCTGGTTCTGACAGAGAAAACCCTCTCTTCTACTGCCCAGATCCTGGTCACCCTTCAAGACCCGTCTTGGGCACCACCTCTGTTATATTCACCCGGGCTCAGAAACAGCCTTTCTGGTTGGCAGCAGCCGCCCTGGTTTGTGGGGAGAGGGGAGAACTTGGGACTAGGAGCTGACAGGCCTTGGGGTGATAACATGAGGATGCCAGCGGTCCGAGGTCCAGCCTTCAGGGGCCCAGAGCAAGCAGGCTGAGGTTCTGCAAGGGTCGGTCAGTAATGTAGAGGGTCCAGCCTCCTGCTCAGGCATGGAAGCAGACAGTGCGAGCAGTGGACAGCAGCTGCAATTAAGTGAGACGCCCTGGCAGTGTGGTTCCAGGTGACCAGTTCATTTAGAGCAGGATTCTGCCTGGGCGGGGGTGGAACTATGGGTCAGGTACCTGAATACCTGTCCGTGCAACAGGTGCCCGAGGGGCCAGGCGGGCCAGGCAAGGCTCAGGACATTAGGGCCTCCGCCTGGCTGAGGGAAGTGAATGAGATCCCAGTCACACGGGCTGAGTCGGCCCACCAGGGGGAGCTCAGGGGAGGTGGGAATTCTGGGGTCCCCTGCCTAGGGTCCCCGTGGGTGCCGCCTCAGTGAACGACCAGCCAGCTCGATCCAGGCCGGCCAGCAGCTCATCACCCAGGCTGGAGCTCCAGACCGGGCGTGGCTGGACCTGAGGGTGAGGCGGGCTGTGAGGTGCCCGGGCTGGGGGAGGCGGGTGTGCTCTGCCTCGGGAAAGCCCGGCTTGCCCTCCTCCCAGCGCTCACCAGGAGAGTCCTGGCACCTCTCCTTGCTTTGGGTGTATCCTCTTACTGTAACTAACCCCTGCCGCGTGTAGCAGAGGGCCAGGCGCACACAGTAAGTGAGAATTCAGCTGGACGGACTTGCACAGCGCTCGTCGGCAGTGCAGGCCCTGGCGTGTGCTGTGCTCTCACATGCAGCCCTTTCCTGAGCCAGTGGAAGAAAGAGCGCCTCCCACTCCCCTGGGGAAGCAGCTGGGACCCACAGGAAATGGGGGACTGTACCCACACCTGCCCGCTGCCACCTCCGGTTTCAGCCCTCAGCGAAAGTGATCTATTCCTCCTTCCTGCCTGCCCCCAGCACCAGTGGAAAAACCTGATCTGGTTGCCATGGACACCAACCGCTGACTTCAGAGTGCCTGTTTATTAAAGATGGAAGTAATGCACGCCTGGCCGATCTGAGTAGCTGTCAGAGCTTCAGCTGAGAGCAAAAGGAAGCCACTAATTTTGAGGCATAATCAGTCCTTTGAAAGAGGGAGAGCTCCCCTTCATCTTCGGAGCAGAGCTGGGAAACGCCCTCTGCCCCGGCTAGTTTTTCTTAGTCAGGTGTCTCTGTTGTTTATTCTATGACTAGGATGGTAACTGTACTTCTTTTTCCCCTTGTTTTCTACTGAAAATATATAGCTTTGCAGTCGTGGGACAGATTAATGCGGCATTGTGCGCAGCCCAGGAAACCCAAACCCTCTTATGACGTCGTTTCCTTTGGAAAATGTATTCTGGATTCCAAGCCACCTACTTACAAATGAGGTTGTGTGTTTACCTATTCAACAGCCTTCACCAGGTGCGCGAGAGTGAAAGGGTGTCGAGCCACCCAGAGAGCAGACCTGATATATTTTGTGTGCAGGTCAGAGGAGCAGGGGCCGCCGAGGGAGGCAATGAATTAGAGGAGCGGTGGGGAGTCTTGCATCCCTCAGCCAAATGCGCTGTGAGATGTTCAGAACCTTAGTCCGTTTGTTATTCCTTTGTGTTCTTTTCATTCATTCACCACTAAAATCTGAGAGAGAGTCTGAATGGCAAGGCTCATTGTTCTGCTATACCAAGTGTCCGCTAAAACCGGCTAAGCAGAGTGGGTCTCTCCTCCTGGGCTGTAAAGAGGCAGCACCCTTGGGCAGGTGAGCGAGGGTCACCCCTGCCTCCAGCTCCAGCCCAGGGCTCTGGTCAGAGATGTCTGAGAGCAGGGCAGGTCCTCGTTCCCAGTCTCTCTGCAGCCCGTCCAGGCAGTTACATGGGGGACCAGGCAGGAGCTCCCACCCCTTCTTCCTGAGCTGCCTGATCTCGGGGAGCAAAGCTCAAGCGTGCCACTGAAGAATGGACGTGGGCGCCTCAGGGCCTTTAGGACGTGGTGCACCCAGAACCCAGATCTGCCCGGGGCTCCAGAAAAGCAGCTTCTGCCTCTCAGAACCGCCACCAGCCACCCCTGGAGCTTTCCGTGCCGAGCGTGGCAGAGTGCTGGCTCACGTCACTGTAAGGCTTTCTTCTCCTTTCCTTGAGCTCATCCTGGAATCATTTTTCTTTAAAGGACGTGTATGGGTCTTCGGTTTACATGCTTCGCTGAAGGATATTGGAATCCCATTCATGGGATGCCAAGGTAGGTCATGAGTTGACACTTTTTTTTACACATCTGTTTTTCAAAAGTGATTTGCCAAGTGTATAAATCAGTAGGGGTAGGGAAGACACCGTTCACCCATCCATCCACTTAACAATTACTGTAGGTATTTGTTACGGGCCAGGCACTATTCTAAGGATAAATCTGCCCTCGTTACATTTTTTCTTAAAACCAGCTTTACTGAGGTATAATTTCTATACAAATAGTTCTGTACAATCAATTCAACTATTTTAAGTGTGCAGTTTGATGCATTTTGACAAATGTGTAGGGCTGTATAAACACCACCACCCTCAAGATCCAGAATGTTCCTATCACCCCAAAATGTTTGCTGGGCTGCTTTGCAGACAGTCCCCTGCCCCCACCTCTGGCCCCTGGCAGCAACTGATCTCCTTTCTGTCATTTCAGTTTTTTGTTTTTCCTAGAACACTGTATTATAGTAGAGAGTATGGCTTTAAAAGAAAAGAAGAAAAAGTAGGCATTTCCACGCACAAATGAGGCAAGAGCTTTGCAAAGGGACTTACGGACTGCGCCGTGGAACACTGGAGTGGCCTCTGAGCTGAGGTCTGCAGGACAAAGGGCAGCGAATCGGGTGAGGGGGAGCGAGAAGGGTCCCAGGCTGTGGGCACAGTGCACACGAAGGCCAAGAGGAGGGGCCGGAAGGTAAGTTTGTCTGAGACCTAAAAGTGCCCATAGCTTAAGGATGGAGTATGAGGGGCTGGGGGTGGACGTCAGGCATCTGAAGAGATCAACCTGCTGAATCGGGACGGGCCGCACAATGCTTCGTTTGGTCCTGATCCCAGGCAGTGGGGGCCACGGAAGGCTCTAAAGCAGGAAAGTGAGGAGGTCAGACTTGCATTTTAGAAAGATGGCTCTCTCTGCATGTAGGAAACATGGAGGGCGAGGCGGGAGGCAGAGCCCCCCTCGGGAGGCAGTTGCCAGCAAACGAGGGTAGTGGCGAGCACTGGTAGTGAGTGGAAGCAGATAAACCTGGGGGGAGTTCAGAGGCCGAGGTGCAGGGACTGTGTGGCTTATAGGAAGTAGAGTGAGAGGAGAAGGCGTCAAGGATTTCACGTTTATAGCTGGGACGCCTCCGAGGAGCACGGCAGCCTTCAGCGAGCAGGGTGGGAGGCCACGTGGGTTCTGCTCTGGGCCCGCCCCATTGGGGCACAGCTAGGGGGGGATGTGCGAGTCTAGAGCTCAGGGAGGAGATCCGCACGGGCTTGCTCTCCCGGTCTCCGCAAACCAGCTTCTGGGCCCTTCCACAGAACTGACCTACCGAAACCAAAGGGTCTGTGCAATCAAGCAGAACGCTTTTTTCATGAGTAAGATTCGCTTTCTGTGTAATTAGGTCTAGGGAGATTTGCTCCCACGTTATTAACCTTGACAAATGGGAAAATATCACCTTTTCTCTCCTGCCCTTTCCCAAGACAACCTATCCATCAATACTTGGGTATCTTGTAGATGAGGAAGGAGGAAGGCGTGAAGGGAGCGCCCATGGCTTCCTAATCCCGGGTTCCCCGGGGGCCTGGGCGTCGTGTGTTCAGTGGCTCTGATAGGCTGCATTTGGTGGTATCGGTGAAATGAAACCCACAGACATGTTTCAATAAACAGACTCTCCAAGTGGATCAAACAGTAGAAGGAGCATCTTTCTTTTCCAACCTCCTCTTCTCTTTTAAGCTGCAAGATATTCATTTCCATTTTGTTGTTTGCTGCGTTGTGTTAAAAGAAGACCAGAGAAACTGAGTCCCAAGGGCTGCCGTGGGGCAGGGAGGGCCTGGGAAGCTGGCAGCGCTCTGCGGTGTGGGGCAGAGCATGTGGAGCGAAGACCATCTGCCGCTGTTTGAGGCCGAGGGACGCCACAGTCCTTGAAGAAACTCCGAGAGAAAGCTAATGCAGAATTCTGTATGCAATTTCATTCTTCCACAGAATTCACCATCCAAAATGTAAGAGCCCGTGTTTTACAGTTCCCACGGAGGTTTGGTGTGGGTGGGGAGCGGAGACATAGCACACAGGCTGGGCTTTCCCTGGGCCCCTTCCGTTGCCGCAGAGGGAGGCGGGTCACAGACCGTTTGCTCCCAGGCAGGGAGGTCTTCTAGCACCCCAACAGGAAGTCAGGCAACTGCGATTTTATCAGGCATGTGTCCTTCGTCAGCTCATCAGAATCTCCAGTGGGACTACCGTGACGTGTTGGGTGTTTAAGAAGTACCTCTCCCCTCTCCCTCCACACCAGGAGGATGACACCGGGCCACGGCATCACCTGCCCAAGACGCGTGAATCCAGAGACTCATGAACCTTGACTGCCTGAGGACTCTAGTGCCTTACACATTTGATTCTTTTTTTCCATGCTCTCCTTTCGGCTGACACTCATAGCTAGGCTTTGTGGTCATTTATCAGCTGTGCAAGGCTATTTGAAAATATTTTTGCTTTCATTTCTAAGCCACATTCTTCTTGCATCCATTGCTGCATTTTCTGAAGGATTCAACACCCACTGTTCTTATTATTTGCTCATCACCTTTGCTCCCTCATCCAAAAACCAGTGCCACTTGATCCGTCAGGCTGCTTTCCCCATGAGGGGATGCGTGGAGGGAGGGGAGCCGGCCCTGGCGTCGGGTGGCTGAGCTCTGCTCCTGGTCCTGCTGCTCAGTCGATGCCCCAGGGCGTGTCCCTGAGGCGCTGTGCTCCTCCCGCTGTGTCTCTGCACCGGGAATCCACCAGCTGCGTCACGTGGGCCTTATGCCCTCCGAGATGAGAACAGGAGGGGCCGGGGTCCGTGTGGCCCCAAACTGATGGGAGCAGGGTGACCACGGGACCTCAAAAACGTCCTTGGGCGGCAGGCTCTGTAACAGGGTCAAGCCACCTCAGTGCCCTCAGGCTCCTGGGGGGCCAATTCAGCACTTGAATTTTTCCAGAAAAAGAGAAGAAACTGCATTAACTGGCCAGTCTTGAGTATTCCGTCTGCCCCATGCCCCCATGCCTCTGTGCTTCCCTCACCACATAGGGACGGGGACATGCCCGACCACGTGCCTCCTGGATTGGGAGCATCCTGGGGAGGGCATGTGCCACGCAGCGCTGCCCCAGTACTGGGCCCATGGCCGGCAAATAGCAGGTCTGCCTGGGATGCTTGCCGAATGGCCGGACGGATGAGGGCCGCCTCACTTCAGTAGAATATCCTGTTTCTGACTCCCAGAAGCTGCCTTTTCGGGGCCAAGATGGAGCGGGGTCTGACGAACCCCGTCTCCCCACAGCCCCGGGTGGTGCAAGAGTGAGAGAGGTCGCAGACCAGTGCGGACACACACCCGTTTCTATCATTCGTTTTGCTGATGAGCCGAGCTCGGCTGCTGACCCCAGATACAGGTAGTTGAAGCCCTCGGGACAACCACCCGAATCATTTTTTCATGGTGAACTAATGGAAGCAACAGAAGCCGCTCAGATTTTTAAAGAGGAATTAAAAAGGCCCATGAAGTCTTGCTCTTTGGAGAGGAAGGGAGAGTAGCTCCGCCCCATGTCCTTTCCAGTCCTCGGCAGGATTTGGCCTGCTAGCCCGCTTCCCCAGGGGACCCTCGGTCGGGGGTTGTGACTTGGGGCTCCCTGACAACGTCCTTGGCTAGGTAAGTGATTTTGAGTCTGAGGGGAAGACATCCGATGTCCTCTCCCACTCTGAGTCTCAGTCCAGTTTGCTGACCTGATCGACACACACGGACACTGGCACACACATAGGAATGTTTTTAGTATCTAAGTTTGTGGTTCCAACGGACTCGTCTAAAATGCAGCCAGATCTGGTTGGAGATCATCTTCTTGTTTGGAAGTTCTTTATCAATTCACTCTTTCATAACTTTGAAAAGTTCACTTATTACAAGAAAGCAGTAACCTTCTCTTCCAAAGACATACAAAAATGAGTTTGTTATGAAGAGAACTTTTTAACTTGGAGCTATTGAAAATGATTCACCGCAGGCGGAACCTGGGTCGATCCCCTAAGACCGTGGTGAAGCCGCGTCCCAGCCGGGTGGCTCAGTCCCGTGGTGGAAGCGGATCAGTCTGCTTTCCCCCGCCGTTCTGGGGGAGGAGTAGCCTTCACGACACCGGCCGCTGGCTGGGCTCCGGGAGAGGGAGGTCCATGCTAGAGGTTTACCTAAAGGGCCAGACAGTAAATATTTTAGGTTTTGTGGGCCTTACGGTCTCTGTCACAACGACTCAGATCTGTGTTAGGAGCACAAAAGCAACCACAGTAAATGAGTGAGTACCGCTCTGTTCCAATAAAGCTTTATTTATGGTCACTGAAATTTGAATTTTCTATGATTTTCGCTTGTATAAAATATTACTCTTCTTTTGATTTATTTTCAGCCATTTAGAAATATGTCATCTTTACCTTGTGGGCTGTACCAAAACAGGGTGGGAACACGGCTGCAGATTTGAGGTCCCTATTTCCCGCCCCATTCCTGCGGGCCTGGGGTGTACATTAGATGTCTCAGATAAATGTGGGGGCCCCAGGGTGGGTCAGAGTTTGGCCTCCCTCCTGGGGTGAGTCATCCGCCTGTGCTGGAGGTTCAGGGCAGCAGAATATGCTCTGAGCCCTCCCGGTCCCAGGACTGAAGCAGGGCGAAGACCGAGCATCTTAACAGCAGTGTCTGCCTTTCCTTAGAGAACATTTTCATCCACAAGCAAGGAGGGATATTTAAAAGCTGCCCGCATCTCCCACTGCAGGACAAGGAGGGCTTTCCAGGCCAGCTGCAGGATCCCTGGCCACCCAAGGACACAGGGTGCCCCCTGGCAGCGGCAGGAAGCCCACGCAGCCCCAGGGGCCCGCCGCTTCCCGTGGGGCAGGAGGCCCCACCCAGAGCTCTGCAGTCCAGCTTGCTGGACTCAGCAGAGCCCTGTGAGCACCCTGCGGGCCCAGGGGCGATACTCCAGAATCCCCTTGGGGTGCTTGTTCAGATTCGGGGCCGGACTGAGCCCTGGAAACGATGCACTTGGCTGTCATTAATGCACTTTGACGAAAAGCAAAGCTTTTCATTTCTTTATGCCTCAATTTCTTTATCTGCCCTACTATTTCTTATATTTATTTAATTCTTCTAGCCCCTCCTTACCAGATTTTTTTCTACTACTGAAATCTAGTCTGTAAAACCTAAAAGTTCTAGAGTGGATATGAAATTTATAGAACCACCATATTTCAACATTCCAGGTGTTCAAAAACATAGGCAAGTAGAGTTGACTCTTGAACAACGTGGGGGTTAGGAAATGCAACCTCCCGCACAGCTGAAAATCCACATATAAGTTTTGACTCCCAAAAACTTAACTACCAATAGCCTGTTCTTGACCAGAAACATTACCAGTAACATAAACAGTTGATGAACACACATTTTCTATGTATTATGTACTGTAGTCTTACAGTAAAGTAAGCTAGAGAGAGGCAAATGTTTTTTTTGGGTTGTTGCCAATCTTCAAAAATTTCCCAATATATTTATCTAAAAAAATCTGCACATAAGTGGACCTGTTCAGTTCAAACCTATGTTGTTCAAGGGTGACTGTATTTATTTCCACAGACTGAACTTATCAGTTTAAGATAACTTTTGTTTAAGTCAGACTCTTCTGAATAAATCGTCAGTTTCTGGGTTTTCCCTCCTCCTGGGCCACCTCGTCCTAGAGGCCATCCCAGGTCCCGTGCAGAGGGAGAGAGGGCCCTGCAGTGCCCAGGCGTTGGTGAGAGGGGGTTTCTCTCCCCGCTGTCCTCTGCCCTCCACTGGCGTCTGTGCAGCGGGAACTTGTCCCATGTTGTCCTCCCAGCCAGAGGCTGGCATCTACTGCCCATGCCCCAGATCCCACTGCGGCCTCCAGTCAGCAGGCCCGTGGATGCACATTCTCTTGGGCCAGTTTGGGTTCCTTTGGCTCTGCAAGGCTAAAGGGCCTCGCCACCTGGGCACGCTTGGCTGGAGTCTAGTTAGTGGCTGGTCAGTGGGCGTCTCTGAGACCCTCCCTCAGCTCCTCCTGCAGTCACTGCTGGTGCCATGCCGGACAAGGGCATCCCTGACATGCTGGCAGAGCTCCAGGCCCACAGCCAGGGAAGTGAGCCCAGTGCCCTCCAGTCCTGGTCCCTGCTTGACCAACACATGGATTATATTGCCCCGACCTCCCCAGACTGATGTAAGGAGGTCGGTGGTGGGGACAGGGCTTGGGGCCTTCTCAAAGGCCTTCACTCATATACATTTTAATTTCTTCTCACAATTCTCTCACCTCAAACATATCAGGCCCCAGACTGCATGACTTAAGTGACAAAAATGTCAAGTATCTCCAAATTAATTTGTAAGTTCAATGCAATCCCAGTAACAATTCTGTTGTAATTTTTTTTAGACACTTGATATACTTATGCTAAAGTGTACAGTGAAAAATAAAATCCACAGGTAGCTAAATCAATCTTGAACAGAAGAGTAAAGAGGGGGAAATTGCCTACCAGATATGAAGACATCTACCACGTTGTCTTTAATGTGACAGTGGAGGGACACTGAGAGCTCACAGGCAGCCCTCTGCTTACCTGTGGACTTCATCTGACACAGAGTTGGCACCTTGCATCAGGAGGAGGAGGCTGGATTGCTCAGTAGACGGTGATGGAAAGCAGGCCGAGAAAGAAAGAATGGAGGAAAACAGAGTTGGGTCTCTATCTAACTGCACATACAAAGGAGATTTCCAAGGGATTAGAGACCTGAATATAAAAGGTAAGACTATGAAGTTAATGGGAGAAAAGCATTGTAACCTGACATAGGTAAAGATTTCTTAAGCCAGACTTTAAGTGTGCAAACCACAAGGCCAAATGATAGATCTGATTATATCAAAATTAAGGGTTTCTGTTAACAAGCGACACCACAGTGGAACTGAATTTAAGAGATACATGGCAGATTGGGAGAAGGCATTTATAATGTCTAAAAGTGACAGAGGATAGACATCTAGAATATACAAAGCACCTTTGCCATTCAACAAGGAAAGAGAGCACACTGAAAGAAAAATGGGCTAAATATATAAACAGACAACTTAACAAAAGAGGAAACCCAAAAGATGAACAAGGATATGAAAAAAACTACTTGTTAGCAATCAAAGTAATGCTGTGTAAAGCAGTGATGAGAGGTTGCTTCGCATCCTGAGGGCACATTAAGCTGTGAGGCTCACAGTTACTCACCTGGCAAAGTCAGAGAGCAGGATGCTGCCAAGTGCTGACAGGGTACGGGGGCTGAGATTCTCCTGGTCACTGGGGAGAGCACAGGCTGGGGAATTACCTGGCACTAGCTAATCAAAGTAAATGTGTGGGTACCTTAAGACCCAGCAACCCCGCTCGTGGACTAGATCCTCTGGGTATTCTCAGACATGTCCATTAAAGAAGCAGGGTCCGATCCACAATGTGTGGGGCTTGACGTTCATATAATCTGCAGAATCCTATTTAGGAAAAAGATTACAAATCATGAGTATGAAGTTGGGCCCAGAGCTTTGGAAGGGCTCGTGCAAGTGAGAAGCCTTAAACCTTAGGCTGTATCAACCTCTCCATGAATTTGTTTCTATACATGACGAGGTTCACTGTGATGTTCGGTTATCACCAAACATTTTGGTTGGGTGGTAAGCCAATTTGGTTATCACACCTATTGGACTACTTGGGGCAAATAATGGTGATACTATGTCTGCATTCTTTTTAATAGTAAGACATCCACCTTAACTTTAAAAAAAAATGTTATCCTCTTGCCCTAATAATAAGGATTATCACATTTTGCATTGCAGTTCCTCTGCATTGTTTCAAAATTAATGAAATATAAATTGGAGGAGTATTTTCATTAACACCTAAGAATAAATTACCCACACATAGGCAACTGAGCACCAAACTTATAGAAGATAGAAGTATTATAGATTGGGATACAGAAAGTAAATTATACCCTAAATAACTGATGATTATGTAATATGATTGCAAATAAACTTGTTAAAAAGAAAAAAAAAATGTTATCCTCCAGTAATAGGAATCCAGATTTCGCAACTGGTTCAAACAATCTCCCATCACTAAGCCTGGGGGCTACTTGGTGTAAACATGCAAGTGGACCCTAGAGATACAGTCAGGAAGCTCCTGCCCTGGTATGGCAGAAACATTCAGTTGTACTTGTAGAGAGATCGTATTTTGCAATACTTGCCAGCTTATTTGGTTTTAGGAATTCCCCTGTACTACGGGCAGCGCTTGGAAGCTCCATGTGACCCGCTGGGCATGCTGGGCTAGCTCCACCATGCAGGCTGAGGGCCCAGGACATGGCCCCGGGCAGCCAGTTTTCCAAAAGACAGTAGAAGCTGGAAACACTGGGCTCCCCTAGGAAACCAGGTAGCCAAAGAACAGGAAAAAGTCAGAGGCGCGTCAGCCTCTCCCAGTGGAGATAGCTCTAGAGGTCACTGCTGGAGGGGACCAGACATGCCACTCCAAAATATGCCCCTCTGACGCAAGATGCAGCTCACACAAGTGACCTGCTGACAATGGAGAAACAGCAGGTGCCAAAAAGCTCTTTGCCCTTTCCTTCCACCTGCCTGAAAGTAGGCTTGGGCTCTTCATCGTCAGGGACTCTGATCAGTCCAGAGATAGCAGGAGAGAAATCAACATAACAGACCTTGTAAAACAACCCTTATCTCCCATTAGTCTCCCCCACATATATCACTTCCCACTGTTTGCTGCCATTGGAAGCCTAAAACCCTCTTCCTTTGTCTTGCCACTTCTCGACAAATGTACTGTTCTTTAGTAAGATGCTATATAAGCCCAAGGAAAAAAATCCTGTGTTCTTCCAGTGGCAAAAATCCTGGAGTCGGCTTTGATTCCTCTTTTTCTCTTATAACTCTGTTGGTTCTACCCCCAAGATATTCCAGAACCTGATTACTTCTGTGCCACCTCTACAGCTATCAGCCTGGTCTAGGCCACCATCATCTCTGTTTCTAGACTTTAACCCTTACAGTCAGCAGCTAGAGGGACCTGGTTCCAGTAAAAATCAAAACATGGCAGTTCTCAGGTCAAAAATCTCCCAGTGGGTGCCCAGGTTTCTCAGAGCACAAGCGAAAGCCCTGACATGCCTACAGGGCCTACGTGCCCCCCGACCCCACTCCACACCGGCTCCCCTCCTCGCTGTGCTCCTGTCACACCGGTGCCTTGCCATTCCTTGATCACGCTGGGCGCCCTCCTGCTGCAGGGGCTTTGCACATCCGCTCCCTCGCTAGAGCACTCCTCGCTTGGTGAGCACACGGCTCACTCCCTCGGCTCCTTCCCATCTCTGCTAAATGCCCCCCTCGCTAGTGACGCTTCACTTACCACTCCACATAAGCCAGCACCCTATCCCCCTTGCTCCATTTCGTCTCCCTCATGGCGGCTGCCATATAAGTGACATAGTGCGCATTTAGTTCATTTATTGCTTTTCTCATCTCCACTAGAATGTACCTTTCATTAGGTGAAAAGCTTTGTCTTTTCTATTCAGTATTGCTCCTTTAGATACATAGTAGAACAATGCTTCACATGTAGGAGATGCTCTATAAGTAACTGTTAAAGGAAGAAATGCTACATCCCAGAAGAGACCTTAGAGTTTATCGGGTTTGGCCTCAGTTTAGTGAGAGGTAGAGCCGAGATAAGAGCCCCGGTCTCTTTTCTTCTGGTGCATTGTTCTTCCTGCTCATCGACAGAAGCTCGATACTGATGACTGATCATTACGTAAAATAATAGGGAATGGTACTGAATGTGTTCCTGAATGTTTGGCCCATATTGCTCTTTTAATATTAGTAACTTATTCTCCAAAGCAAAGGTCAGGGGTAAGCAGAAGGGAGTGAATCTTGTTATTATAAAGAATAAAATAGCAGGTTACTGATCAAGGGAATCACTGTCCTTGCCCAGGAAAAGAACTCAGTTTGCGGCTCTGATGAGCAGAGGAGAGACGGGTCTGTTCAATGGCCCCTTTCACTCTGTTCTTTACCTGCGTGGTGGCTCCCTGAGCTGCTCTTAATCAGCTCAGTGTCCACCTTGCAAAGTCCAGAAAGGAAATCCCTCCTCTACAAAGTGGCTTGGGATTTTGCAGAGAGCATGCACACAGAGAACACTCCCCGCCCCATCTCTCTCCCACCCCTCCCCTGTCTTATCTCTCACCATCTTTTTTAGTAAACTGCATTGCCAAGACAATTTAATTAAGCTTAAACAACTTCCTAGGTCCCCAGGTCATTTCCTTCCCCTGTCTTTTCATGTACCTTCCTTTCTCTGTACTTTGTTCAAATACATTTTCTGCAATACCTGGATATGGAGCTGGGATGCAAACTCAAAAAGAATGGTATTATTTTATTTGCATATTTCCATAATTTCTCCAGCAATACAACAGATGGGAGTGGTACAAGAGTTTCAGATGTCAGATCTGCAGGTGGGATATTTCAGAAAGTTGTCTCTTTGCTAATTTAAAATAATTCATTATAGACACTATGACACACATATGTGCAAGTTAACTCCAATACAGTTGACCCCTGAACAACATACAGATTTTTGACATATTGGGTTCAAACTTACACATAGATTTTTTTCAATAAGTATATTGGAAAATGTTTCAGAGTTAGCCACAATTTGAAAAAACTTGAGATGAACTGTGTAGCCTAGAAATAGAGAAAAAATTAAGAAAAAGTATGTCATGAATGCATAAAATGTTTACAGAGCATAGTCTATTTTATAATTCAATACCATAAAACCAACAGGCTACAAGTAGTTAGGTTTCTGGGGAGTCCAAAGTCATACATGGCTTCAACTGCACAGGGATCGGTGCCCCCAACACCCGCTTTGTTCAAGGTTCAGCTGTATTCACCCTAAAGGTCATGGGTAGCTTTTGAAGGAAACGAATCAGGAAACCACCATCTAGAGTGGTTATTTAAGCCTTATAAATATTTGTTAATAAAAATCTTTTCCGGAGGGTGTGTCAATTAGTGTAAGGCAAGAGAGAATTGTTTATTGACTAAATGAATAGTCTTCAAGCTAGGAGGGTGGATAGGGCTGTTTTAGGCTCTGCTTTACTTGCATGGGAACAGTGCACCTTCCCAACAGGCTCATAAGCCTTACGCTTTGGGGCAGAAATCCATCTGGCCCTGCGTCCTTCCACTGCACACGGGCTCTGCTGCCCGATCCAACCGGCAGCCCAGCTGAGCTGCTGTCAGATTACTGGGGTGTCTGCCTCCTCGGGTAAGGTGCTTATTAGGACCTGAGTGTGGGGACTTGGCCAAGATTAAAGGAAAGGTTCGGTGATGGTTCTGTGCCTGCTTGCTGGTGAAGGTTTGACTGTGCGGCAGGACTTGGCTAAAACTAGCTTTCATCGTAACAAGCTGCCTGGCGGGGAGGAGTGGAGGAGAGGGGCGTGGGCCCCCCCCACTCCTCCAGCCCCGGGTAGTTACCAGTATTCACCACGGGAACCTGATGATTAGAACCCTCAGGCCAGCTGAGGTCGATGTGCAAGTCCTATCTTCATCCACCGTAATTTATAATTGCCCTTGATGAAGATAAAAAGGAAATAGGTCCTAGTGGCTCGTGGAGGAAGGTAGGAGGTAAGATTTTCCCTCAAACTTATCTTTTGATCCACGTAAAGATCCTGACCTTCCAGACTTCTTCTGCTCATTCCCCCCCCCGGGGTCCCGGCGGACACAGGGGGTGGGACGTGGGTTTTCTTAGTAACTGCTATTGAATAGAGGAGAACTATCCCGACGGCATGTGAAAGTCAGACCTGGGGAGTTCAGAACAAAGAATCAAAACGTTATTTTCAAATATGACTTTTGGCATAGAGGCCACTGGTCCTTGAAGCCAGGACGAGGCTCCAAGAACAGAGATGATGAGATACATCTCCATCCCACAGCATCGGGCAGGCCAAGCTCCTCGGGGCCGAGGCGCCCCTGGGTCGGACGGCTGGGGCGCCCTCCTACACACGTGGTTTGGGCTGTTGAGGGGGAGTGGTGGCCCTTTGGGAGAGGTCAGGCCCCCGAGGGCCAGATGCGGCGGGCACCCTCGGGTATGGGATTGAAGAAGGTGGGGTCCATGCAGAATGACTGACATATTTTTACTGATTCAGGTGACTCTAAAACACAGATATTATCTTTGTCCTTATATTATTGAAGGCGCGTGGGTGGGGTCCCCCAAAATGCATGCACAGAGTCCAGTGGGGGGTATGTCCCAGCAGTTCTCTCTTCTGGCCTGATAAGTGCATGGAAGGAGAGGTAGCTTCAGGCAGACTTCGTTTTTTTCTTGTTCAGCTTGAAACATATGAATTGGCATAAAGCAAACATAATCACATGTTAACTTCAAAGATGGAAAATACCATGTACATTAAATTCCAAAACCTGCCAGGAAGGAAATTATTCCTGTTGACCTAATTTTACGTCTGATCTACCTACCATTGTTTAGAATTAAAATGTTGGTGGTTGATTATAATTCAATGCTTTTATAGGGAAACAGTTTTTAAAATAGTAATATACTACAGAATAGCACACATCAGCCCCAGTGACATATTTTATAAGTAACAGATAATTATGGATCGTAGGTGGCCACTTGGTAGAGTATTTAAGATCTTTTTTAAAAGAAAGACTATGCAAGGAGCCACTTTTGTCTTTATTTAATTTTGTGGTTTGTATTTTTATCATTATTATTTCTTTATCATCACTAATCACTGTTTCTTTACCTCCTTATTTTCATGCCCTGACCGAGCCTGTTTATGTCGGCATTGCCAGTTAGACGCGACGTTATTTCACAGAAACTTTCTAGTGCATTTTTATCTTCGGTACTGGGAAGTTGCTGATAAATAGAGATCAGAGGAATCTTAGTGATCAGTCAACCCCATCCCCTCATTCTAAAGGTGAAGAAACTGATGTCAAGAAACAAGATACCGCTTCAAGAAAAATGAAAAGGCTGAGCAGCTGGTGAGGCGCAAAGATGGCCCAGAGCTCCTTCCCCCACGTACGAGTCCCTCGCCTGCGTCATATTTCACAATTCCAGTCTTCCCCTGGCAGTGAATATAGATCTTTTTCATTTTTTGAGTCAAGATGAAATTTCCCTCCCTCCTACCGCTTGCCTTTTCTATTTTCCTCCTATCTTGTGGGGTCTTTGGGAAGAATTAAAGGGAGATTTGGGGTGGGGTTACGCCTAATAAAGGTCAGGGGACGGAGACAGCTGACACAACCAGATGCGTTTGTCTTGTGAATCCTGTAGTATGAGGGATCTGAGAGACACAAAGATTTTAAGATCAGAGACAGGCTCTCAAGTCAGAAGCCAGGACACCCGGGTAGGATCTTGGGGACAGGACAGAGAATAACAGATCGAGTGGCTAGCAGAGGTGAGGCCAAGGAAGAGAAATTAGAGAGAAGGGAACCAGCTGCACCTCTGAGGAGGACCCTATGCAGACTAATAGAGGACCCGGCACCATCCCCTAGGGTCAGCGTGTCGGGCAATTGGCTAATGGTAGGAATCGGGGTTTTTTTGGCAATAGGCTCTACGCCTACAGTTAAGGGCTTGCTAAAGAGTTGTATTAGAAATCTGGGCATATTGGCAAGTTTGGGTTTTAGTATAACTCCTCTGCTATTGGGAATCCTGTCTCACCCCAGCTAATCTGGGCATTCTTCAAATAGCTCTTCTTATTGATACGTCATAGGGCATCTGCTTAAGAGGCGTTCAGAGAATGGTACAGGATGAATAACTGCAGTAATTCATGGGTACTTTGCTCTTTCTTTCTCCATGGACTCCCACCAGATGACTTTTAGACCACTGCACCTTTTATGAGCATAATGCAGTCTACAGGTTGTAGATTTTGGCCTCAGACAGATCCAGTTCCTGATCTCAACTCATTTCTTTCTAGCTGAGGACAAAGGTTCTTTACCCAAGCCTCAATTTTTTCATTTCTGACATGACATAATAATGCACACCTTGCACGGTGCTTGTAAGAGTTTAATAATATGGGTCATATACTTGGGACACTGTTGGGCACACAATCGTCAGTCACTGGTGATCTTTATTTTTCTGGCACTACTGATGAGAAAAGGGAGAGAGATGAATGTCCGGTGGGACGGGGGCAGGGGATGACGCTACCCCTGAAGGGAGCTGGGAGTTGCGAGGGATGCCTGGCAGGAATAATGACTTGACCAAGAAGAAGGATGGATGAGAGAGGCAAAGAAGGGAAGGGAAAAAAGAAGATAAGGTGGAGCCACGGGCCAGATCCCCAGAAAGAAGAGGAAGAAATGGCCATGAGCCGTGATAGGTGGTGTTTCCTACCCCCTGTGCTTTGGAAGCGTGGTCTCTGAACCAGCAGCGCGGGCTTCCCCTGGGAGTTTGTTAGAAATGCAGACTCTCAGGTCCCTCCCCAGATCTTCTGAATCAGAATTCACACTTTGGCAAAATGCCCGGGTGAGTCCTGTGTCCACTGGATCCGCTGGTGTTTCCATCTGCTGGGGGCTGGGCAGAGGTAAATGCGCAGGAAGGCCCACGGGCTTTGTGTCATCTCTGAATGTATCAGGAAGACAGCGCAGCTGGATGGGGGCGGTCTAGGATATAGGATGGGGATTCCCCAAGCCAGAGTCGGGCTGGAGGCGTCCAGGGATTCTTAGAACTTCTTGTCTGGCTCCAAAGTAACAGGTGTGGAAGAGCCAGGAAGGGGGTTAAACAGCAACAGAGTCACGACTGTCCTTTGGACACACCTGGGAACCCAAGGAGGCGCCCTACCTGACAGGCGTCCCGCCACCTGCTCTTCAGAGCCTGGTGCCCTTCCTCGTCTCTGAACAACAGAAACCCTTTTGTCTGTGCACCACATTTAGGGCCTTAATCACAGGTGCTGGGAAAGGACGCTGGATTACTCACCTCCCCGTTTCCTTGTATGTGGAAAGGCTCCCAGGGCCCCCCAGGGCAGCAGGACAACAACTGGGGCCTTCTGGACTATTCCTGTGAGACTGCACCCCTAAACCGGCAGCCAGGCAGGTGATGAAAGTGGAGAAGTAGCCAGATGTAAAATAAGAAAGTGCTCGGTCTGGGGCCTACAGGGGTGCGCACTCCCCATCGAAACAGGGGCAGGCTCCCCTCTGACCTGCAGGTTGTCAGGGCCCAGGGTAGCCAGACAACCTTTTTTTCAAGAAAAGCTAGAAGTCCAGACTTTTGTGTTAAAATTTCTGATTTTAAAGGCAGAAAGAATTCATTAAAAAAAACAAAAAACCCTGCTGCTCATACAAAACCCATCCGAGGGCTGGACGCAGCCTAGGGGCTGCCCGTGTGTGACCTCCTTCCCAAGTCTTTTAAAGAGGAAAACCGACATCTTCATGAGATGGGAAATAGGCAAACAGAACGAAGTCCTGAAGTGTTGCTCGTCCAGCGTGACGCCCCTGGCGATGCCGCCCAGGGTCGATGAAGAGGCTGAGGTGCCCCTGCAGGTGGACCGTCTGTATCAAATATTGCTGTCATGCCCTTTCCACTGCAACTACATACGAAAACTATTCAGTAAGTCATGTATTAGGGGAGAAAAGAGCCTATCGCAATGAGCTGATTAATCACTGTCATATGCTGATCCGGGAGTCACGTGTGTTCGGGGTACTGAGTGCATCAAGGGAGGATTTCTTTGAGACCATGACCCACAGGACGCTGGGACCACGAGGTCCTCCTCAAGTCCCTGCTTCTTGCAAAGTGATGATGGGGTGCACAGCCACGTGTAACCCAAACACATCTTCCCACAGGCAGTGGGTGGTTAGGGCTGGACCGCTGCAGCTGTGTGGCTTTCAGCTTTAATGGGAACTTTTATTGAAACAGAAACCTAATTCCATTTAGGTTAATAATAAGTCCACTCAATCTTTCTTTCCAAAACTAGCCTGATCCTTAAACTTTCTGAGGGGAGACCGGCAGCGAGTCCCCGTGGCAGGCAGATATCTTATCAGATAAAGGAGGGCAAGGGAAGGGAAGACGCCCATCTCACCCCGAGCCCTGCTGACCGCTGTTCCCCACAGTGTAAGGACAGTGATGCTCTCCTGCCTGTGGACGCGGTGGTGCCAACACCGTGGTGTAGGACCATGGGAGTCGGCACTCGTCTCCCGGATGGACCAGGTCAGGGGTGGACGAGCTTATATTCAGATATTGAACTAGAACTATAGCTACTCATTCCAACTCTGCTCTTTAATCCCGGCTTCCCTGTGTGTGATTAATGGCTATGGAAATGACCTGGGGTGGGGGGCAGACGGAATCCTGGGAATATGACAAGCTGGATGTAATTTCCATCTTTCTCACTCCCAAACCCAAATTTCTTCCTCTCTGGGACCAAACAGCTGCTGACTCATGCGTGACTGCCATGAGTGAGGCCTTGGGCTTTGATGGGTTCCAAGCTGAGAAAATTATGAGGTTCTTTCTTCCAGTGGGCTGGGAAGTGCCCAGAGAATAATGTCAAAGGCCAGGAGTGAAGAATGGGAGTGAGAAAATCCTGGGACGTCTTGGACTGTCAGGGCTGAAGTCAGCACAGGCCCAGGGTGACGGGGCTGGGTGGTCCTGCCCAGGAGGCCAGGGAAGAGCTGAACAGGAGTTGCGTCCTCTCCCTTCAGCCGCAGCAGGTGAGGTGCGAAGTCCAGAGGGAGAGGGTTTCCTGCCGGGTGCCTGACGAGAGTGCTGGCAGCTTCTATAATTTGGCCTGTGGAGATTGTGAGATGTCCTCTGCCATCTGTGGGATTCCCAGCACTTGGGACACATAAGCAACCATACCCTGAGACCTAAAGAGCCCACCCAGAAGAAGACCATGCCATTTGAAAGTGGCCAGCAGCCAGAGAGAGAATAATCGTTTAGAAAAAGAAAAACACATTCCCAGCAGAATGAAGCTGGGAGAGGCATGTCTGGGACAGGCAGGGGTGAGGATAGGCACGTAAATGAAAATATTAGCAACTGTTGGTGGGTGGATAGGGAGATATAGATAAGACTCCAAAGGTGGAGGAAGGGAGGAGAGAATGAGAGGAAAAGGAGTCCAGAGCTTTCATCTTGCTGGAATGAGAGGGAATCAGGAAGGGGCTGAAGCATCTCTATGGGAAATGAGGCATATTGGTGAGATGAATAGTATTTTGTTTTCAGAAAAGAAATACAAATCTATATGGGAAGCAGTTAGACTCTCAGGTTGCCTTTCCTGACTTACACTGCATGAGTGGCCACCTACTGCCTCCAGGCAGAAGACTCTCTGAGGGGTCGAACAAGAGAGATTCTGAACTCAAGGACACAGGCACACAGAGGCCGGGACAGCACACTGAAAACTGGGATGAAGAGGAAGATTAGTCATAGAAAGGTGGGGCCCCTGGGCCCTGGTCTTCTTCTGTGCCTCACTTCCCAGCAGATAGCAGCTGTGCTAGTCCCTCTCACAGACACCTCAAGGCAGCAGGGCTACAGGGAAGCCCACCAAGCCACAGGTTCCACCCACACCCACTGAACCCACAAACTGCCCATCAGTGCATCTCTTAAATATGAGCAGACAACCAAGGATCACCAGGCATGTGAGAAAATCTAACATGAAAGGCAGAGACAAAAAAATTAAAATTAAAAAAATAAAAAGAAAGAAAGAAAAAGAAAAAATATAAGCAGCAGAACAAAAAAAGTCCTCAGTATCTCTAGAGAGAAAAGAGAAGACATTGTGTTCAAGAAACAAAAGAAGTGATTAAAAAGAACACTTAGAGAACAATCAAAAAACATCTTGGATATTAAAAATAGGATATCAGAAAGGAATAATTCAAGAGAAGAGTTGAAAGAAGTGTCATCAAAATTAGCAAGCAAAAGCACAGGACTCTCACTTTAACTTTTATTTCAGATAAGCAACAAATAACTTTTTATTATAAGTATATCCAATGTAATACTTAGTTTGAAATTAAAATTTACCTGGGCATCCTGTATTTTATCTAGTAACCAAACTAGGCATCCTGTATTTGATCTAGTAACCCTGTTTGGAAGACAAAGTTGATAAAATCTCAGAAACAATATAACCAGAGAAAGAGAGGGATAGAGATAAGCAAGACAGCAAAATTGAAGGATCAGGTGAGGAAGTCTAATATTTGAATGGTAAGGAGTAAAGGGAGAACAGAGAAAACGAGAGTAAATTACCCGGGAAACGTCCCAGAACTGACTGAGAGAGTCTATCCAAAGCCAAGCACGGAGGATAAAAAGTCCCTGACAAAGCGCATCTGTCACAATTTCACAGAACTGAGGAAAAAACAGTGAAAGATCAAGCCACATGTAGAGGATCAGAGATGAGAATGGCAAAAATTTTCTATAGAAAACATTGGAGCAGTGCCTTCTGAATTCACAGAGAACTAGTATTTCCAGTCTAGGATTCTATACCCAGCTAAACAGACCATCAAAGCAGAAGGCAGAATAAAACATTTTCCCAGAACCTTCAAGATCTCACAAAACTTAACTTCCATGATGTACCTTTTCTGAGAAAGCTGTTGGAGGATGTGCTATATCAAAACGTGAGAGTCAGCCAAGGAAGAAGATAAGGAGACCAAGAGACGCAGGAAATCCCTGAAATGATGAAAAAGGGAGATTTTAGGACACAGCAAGTCCAGAGAATTATCAGTCCGGATTGAAGGAGGACAGAAGGTTCCAGATAGACTATTTGAAAAACATGAATTTTATAGAATATATGATGCTTGGAAGTATTGAGTGAGATTTTAATTCTATCAGAGAGTTTGGACGTGAATGAATGATTGGTACATAGGAAAATTAGAAAGTAAGAAAGTGAGAAAATTATTAACACTAGAGAAAACCAAAAGTTGTACAAGAAGGAGATTTAATCATAGTTCTTTTCATGACTTAACTGGGAATATTATTTACATAGTCATAATAGCATAAACAATATTAATCAGCAACATTATGACATAATTACATGGTATGGAGAAATGTGTTTGTATGTGTGAATATGACTGTGTGTGTGTGTGTGTGTGTTGTGTAGAGTTTATGTTGGTAAAGGTGATAAATCTCATAATGTAATAGTTGGAAGACTCTGCAGGATATCAAAAACTGAAATATCAAGCAGTAACTGTAGAAGCATGCCATTTAGAAATAGAAAAGCAAATTCCAGAAGAAACAGATATAAAAATTTTAAGTGATTATTTCCTTGAGAGTGGGAATTGAGGAGTAGGTAGGGGCAAAGGTGTGGACTTCTATTTTATATTATAAGTTTTATGAACATATTTGACTTTTTAAAATTATTTACCTTAATAAAGTTCAAAATTTTTTAGTGTATCAAATTTTATTTTACATAGTCTAGCAATATATTTGAAGAAAAGCATTCTTGACCATGCAGAATTTATTCTAGGAATTCAAGGGTGATTTAATATCAGGGAATCTATTGACATAATTTATTATATCAACAAACCGAATTTTTTTAAATGATCATATCAATAAAAAATATTTTTAATAAAATCTAGCAGACATTCCTATTAGTTATTAGGAATGTCTGATAAATTTTATCATTATTTATTAATTAAAAATTAATAATTTCTTCTAATTTCTAAGTAAATTAGAAGAAAAATGATAAAGTTTATAAAAACTACAAGATACATTAAAGACTATAAAAAAAATTACCCTAAATGGCAAAAGGAGTATGGTAGGGGATTGTTCTTGGGAGGAATTAGCTCCCACATCATAGAGAACCTTTTTTATTGTGAAGTTAAGAACTTTAATGTGTTTTTCCGATATTTCCCAAAATGTGAAGGGTGGCCTGCATTAGGACCCAGGAGTCTGCATTTTAAACAAGAGCCCCAGATAATTCTGTCTTGGATTAACTCTGAGAACCACTGCTTAGGCCAACAGAATTAACTAAGGAGCAACAAAAGTGGATTTTGAGACCCCCTCCTTCCCCTTCTCCCTCCAGCCCACCCATCCCTGCGTCATCACAATGGGGACCGATAGGGTTGCTGGTCTCAGCCAACCACACCGTTTCGGATGGAAAAATTAGCTCGTGTTGCCATTGAATGCCGGAAAAGTACCGAAAGTGGCCTTTGTTCCTGGAGCATAACGCTTTATCTGATTCACAGTAACTAGGAAGTAACTTCTTCCTGGGGCAGGGCGGGAAATAAATGCTGTGTCTTCGCCAAAAATCTTAAGCTGCTCTATCTTAGTTTTGAGGTTTTTCTCAAATTCCACCATAACAGAACTTAAAATAGCTCTCAGAGGTGGTCAGTGCCATTTTCGCGAGCGCTGGGGGGAAGTGACCGGCCGAGGAGGCCCTCTGGGCGGGTCTGCGCCCCGCAGGTGAGCTGTCTCTGAAGGCCTGGGGAGTGGCGGGGCATCTCGGGGACGGAATAACAACAGTAACAACGCTTGCTGACCAGTGGTTCCCTGGAGAGAACAGGAAATGACCGAGGTGCCCTGGTGGAGCCTTTTCCACTCCGGGACACTTTCGGAACAGAAACCCGAGGCGGCGGTTCTGAAACCTCAGCATATGTCAGAGTCGCCCGGAGAGCTCCTAGCACGCCCGCTGCTGAGTCCCACCCCGAGGCTCCCAAGCTCCCCTTTCAGTAGCTCTGGGTGCGGCGTGAGACTCAACGCTTCCAACGCATCCCCCGTTAGTGCGCACGCGCTGCTCTGGGACCCCCCCGCCCCGACCCCGGAGGACCTATTGCCCGGTGCTGTGCGAAGGAATCTGCTCAGAAACATGTGTTTGGCCGGGGCAATGGCCGTCCGACCCTACCGAAGGGGAAAAGCTAGGGGTGCCCATGGGATGCACGCTGGGGTCGCAGAGCTGTGATTAAACCCTTCCCTGAGGCCAAGGAGCAGACTCGGCCTGTTGGCTGGATAACTGTGCACCTGTTCACATCAACCAAATCACAAACATCTGATGAGTGACCGTCATCATTATAACAACCATTCATTTATTTTGAGTTATCTGTTTGCCAGGCACTTCAAAGACATTTAATCCTCATTGGCCCCATGACTCCCGCCGTACTGACCTGGCCAGGCATATCCCACCCCAGGGCCTTGGCACAGGCCAGTCCCATAGCCTGGACTGCACTGCCCCCCACAGCGCTCTCCTTTCATGTTTTGCACAAATACCGTCTTGTTAGAGAGGCCTTCCCTGGTCGCACCCTCCAGAGTCTCAGCCCCCACCCCTGCCCCCACAACCTCCATTCCTGCCTTGAGGACTTTACCTTCTCCCCTGAGCCCTTACCATTAGCATCCTGTACATCCTGCTTGCGCTGTTTGCTGTCATCCCCCCTCATTAGCAGGTGAGCATGAGGGTAGGGGTTGTGTCACTCAGTTCCCTACAACCTCCAATGATCTGGTATGGAGCTAACGGTCCGCACTTAATGGTAAAATGAACAAATTAAATCTTCAGAGAGCCAAGTGTTCCTTAGCAGGGACACGCAGCATGTGGTGACGCGATGATTTTAGAGCCCATCGTTTAAAAAGCATTCATATTTGGCATTATTTCACCGGAGCTATTTGACCGCGAGGGGAGAGAAGACCGGAACTGGGGGCTGAGGGAGGGAGCAGACTGAGTTGAGGAGAAGTCGGGGCCGTGGTGACACTCACCTCAGCCCCGGGGGGTGGGGGGGAGTCGTCTCTCCAGTCGTCTGCCAAGGGGGCTCTAAGTGGGTGAGTATGTCCCATGGGCCCTTACCGGGGGCAGAAAACAGCCGCTGCAGTCAGCAAGCATGGAAAACCGGCCCAGCACCGTCGCTGGAAAGCAGCTGGTTTCTGAAACGACCAAGAGTGCCGGCTGGAAAGAGTGGTGTTCAAATAGCCAAAACGGCTGGCGTGGGGGCACTGCAGACGCAGGGCTGAAGCAAAGCCGGTTGCAAGCCAGCAGCCAGACTCCGAAGGCAAAAGGGAGAATCGAGACCTATGACGTAACTGGGTAAACAGACTCCCTTTGATGAGAAACACTGTCTGGTGGAGTCCACGCCATGTGGAAAATATCAAACATTTCCTCTCTTGGCACCTGTTTCTAACGGACAGGCTGCACTGCTGAGTACTTGGCAACAATATATACATTTAGCTGGTTGATGAACTCCAGGGAGAGCCCACGTGCCGGGGCCAGCATGGCTCATCTCACATGTGAACGTGGAAAAGGAAAGCTCCCGAACAGTTGCGTTCAGAGCACTGTACGCACAGGCAGGTGCTTGGGTCACACTTCGCAGCACGACACCCAAGTGAAGAAAGTGGAAACAGAATATAAAATAATTTTAAAGCCATAAACCAGATTTCACCCACAGTGATCAACCAACCAACAACCAGATTCAATGCGATTTAATTCTACAAACAGTAATTGTAGAAATCAACTTAGAGTGGAAAGTCCTCCTCTGAATAAAAGCCGGTGTGGCAGTGACGATTGGCTCCCACCATCAAACTGTAGAAGGGGTGATTTGGCAAAGCTGACCTCTTATGTCCGCCAGGAGAATGTGGAACACCTGCTGTGGACTGCAGAGTAAGGCCTGTGGTGGGGTGACTTCGGTGGGAATGCCCAAGTACAGTAAGCTGCGGGGTGGTCACCAGGCTAAGGGCTGGGTCTGGGCTAGTGGACCTGTCAGTGGAGGTGGTTTCATAAAGGGCTGCAGGTCAAATGTGTGTGGGACACCCCAGGTCAGACAGAGTGAACCCGGCTCTCCGCTGTATTCTTTTGCAGGCCAATGTGCCCCAGAACCTGCCGGAAGATTGCAGTGTATGGTGTTTCTGACTCTAAAAGCCTCTTTTCCAAAGAACCCGATTAGACACACATGCTGTAAGCTCATGTCCTTCTGCACCTATGCTGGGGAAGCAGGCGATGGCCAGGTGTGACCGTCTATAAGCAGGTTCTGAAACGCCACCGGGAAAGATCTGGTCACCATTGTGTTAGTGAGTCCTCGATGTGCGTATCAGGCTTCCTCCAGCCCGGAACGCAACTGTGATGGGTGAACGGTGGCCTGGAGGGGTTGCTCCCCCCGCCCAGGAGAACTCTAGGTAGGCCTTCCCTGGATTTGCTCTCACCCAACAAAGCCTCGAAGCAGACCTGCCATCAGGGTCGAGTTCTTTGTTTTAAAAAGTGTTTTGCAACTCACCCACTGCATTTGATGAATCTCTAAAGAGTTGTAATGTGCAGTTTGGAAAACAGTAAATTCTATCTAAACATAAGCATATTAAAATACACCTCTTGCCCTGCAAATTCTGTGCTCATTATCTCACAGCAGAAAGAGGTCTTAGCCCCAGGTTTTTCCTTCAGGAAAGTTGATACCCAATACCTGCTTCAGGCACTACATGATCTGGACTAGGCCCCTGCTGTGGAACAGAACAAGAACTGTGGTTAAAACTGTTGTTAAAACAGTGCTTTCAAAATTTAGATGTGATTCCATATTCTAATTTTATCCTGTGAACAATTCACAGCTCTTCCCCATATTTGTGCTAGTTGAGGTCACAGGTACGGGCCCAGGCAGTGGGATGCATGGTCCGCACCACGCTGGGAGGCTCCCAGGATATGTTGCCTTCCCTGAAGATGCTCTTTCTTCCCTTTGCCTCACATTCCAGGGTCTCGATGATACTCCCTGACACCAACCCAGGCTCGGCCCCCGAGGGAGAGTGGACCTAACCAAACAGACCTATCTCAGGACCCCAAACAATCTCCTGGGGCCTCGAGAAAGGTGACAAAGATCAGTGGTTAAAAAAAAAAATTACCTCAAAACTTTTCTACCGCATCAGACAGACCTGAACTTCAAGGCCAGCCAGCGCCTCCTCCCCACCCTTCGTGCACCAAGGGTACTTAACGTTTTTTCTTTAAACTAACAGTTGAATGTGATATTTTGCAAAGCACTGTGGTTTTTCAAGCTTTAATTTCGAGAGGTCTAGAAAATATTTGTATTCTGTTTCGCTTTTCCACTCTTTTTATCTTGATTCGCTGGATTTCCTTCTGAACATTTGGGCCGTGGAGTTCTCCATTACTGTCCTTCAGAGTAATAGCTGAAATATAAAATACAATCTTGTTATTTGGAAAATTAAAAGAAAAATGGAAGTGCCTGTAATAGGGTCTGAGGAGCAGTGGGAGAGGAGCGAGGCGTTGCTGAAGGCCGGGAGCCCCATTGTGCGGTCAGGATGGCAGGGGCTTCTCTGTCATTTCAGGACTGGAAAAAGTGGCCTTTACCTCGCTAACTTAATTTAACTTCAAGTGATTACGGCTCCCCTGGTGTTCATAAAAACATATGAAAGGAAACAGACTCACAGAGACTTGAATAGTTTTCAGAAACCATTATGCTGGCCAAGTCTGTTTTGCCCAACATTACGAATTCTAACGTCAGTTTTACTGTCTGCAGAAGCAAGACAGTAGAGCATGGTGGTCAAGAGGGCCTCTGCCACTGACTCCCCGGCTGACCTTGGGCAAGTCCCTACCCATCCCCAAGTCTGTTTCCTCCTTTTCAAATGGGGATTTTTCACAATACTGCTTACCACAGAGGGCGGTTGTCAGGATTTAATGATGTGTGGAAAGCACTTACTAAAGTCTGTCACGGTGAGTGCTCACACATTGTGTCATGAAACCTGCAAAGGAACCAAGATCCCGTCTGTGGCAGAGTCACATGAAAGCCCTTCGCTCCACATGCCGAGCACAGCAGCTCTCAGGCGGGGGCAGTTTGTCCTCCAGGGACAGTCTCGATGCCTGGACACTTTCGGTGGTCACGCCGGTGTGTGTGGAGGGGCTAGGAATGCTGCCAAACACCCTACATGGCACAGGACACCCCACACAGAATTATCCGGCCCCAATAACCAACCATGCTTAGGTGGAAAGAAAACTGACCTATCCCCCAGGCCTTTCACATCTGGGTCCAGGGGGTGACGTTTTCCTTCAAGTCTAAAAAAAAGGTTGAAAATGAAGTCTTATAAGAGTAAAAGAAAATCTCATTTCCTCAAGGATCAAATCCCTTAGGGTTCTGGCTAAGAGTTGGGGCAGAATTAGGAAATGCAGATTTCAGCCTGGTGGTGCCTGCTGGAGACAGAGCCCTGGCATTTCTCCAGTACTCGCCCAGGCTTTCAACAGTGGGGTGAATTGGGAGCCCCGGGGCCCCCAGGGAGAGCATGCACTCACTTTGGAGAATTTAGTTCGGTAGCTAGAGAAAATTTGTTCCCCTGTGTCCTGTGATTACAGCACAAATATGCTGACTCTAAGGGGAGCATCTTGACTGATAATTCCTTAGGCCTGTTAATTTTAATTTAGTTATTCACCGAAGTATAGCTGACATGATATTATAATAGTTTTAGGTGTACAACATAATGTTTCAACATTTATATACATAACAAAATGCTCACCACTGTAAGTGTAGTTACTATCTGTTACCATACCAACTTATTCCTTAGGTCTTCCTTATTAATTTATTTAAAAAGTAAATTTATTTATTTAAAAATAACTATAAATCAGGGTGTATCCTTCCAGGAAGGCTTGTTTTGATTCAAATATACTACATGGCATGTGATTCTCCCAGATTTGCACTACTCAGGTCCAAAGACTTTGTAGATTGTTGTTGACAACTGCCCCAAAGAGCAAAATGTATCTTTACATCTTGACAATATCCTATCTTCAATTTGTGATCAAAACACAGTTAGACAAAGCAGAGAAATGGCTGAGAAGTGAGCTGGCTTCCTGTGGTGCCACTGGCTGTCAGGGTACCTACAACCAGCTTCCCCGCCGTCTCCCAAGGAGCAGTCCGACGGATGGCAGGCCGCTCTGTCTTTGGGAGATGCCTGCCTGGGCATGCCAAGGCGCTCTTCGCTCTTGCCTGGCGGGGATGAACAGGCAGCAGCTGAAGCTCTCGGGTGCGGGTGGGCAGGGGCGGCAGCTGCTCAGACCACAGCCTCCTTGGCATTTTCCTGAGTTGCAGAAGGGCTGATCCTGCAGCTGGCAGGGGAGGTTGAAGGATGGCCTGACTGGAAAAGCATGGCCGTAAACCTCTGTGGAATGGCACCTGACCTTCCCATGTTCAACTTGGAAGGTCAGGGAACTGTCTTCCTTCTTATGAAATCTGAAATTCGTCTCACATTTAAATTTCTGTTGGAGTGTAACCGAGTGTAAAAGTTCGCCAGTGGCAATTTGAAGTGGAAAAAGTTGAGTAAGCCTCTTGTTTGGGGAGAGGTGTCGGCACTGGGAGCACACTGGCCTTCCACCAGAGGAGCAGGAGGCAGGTGTGCCCTTACAAAGCAACGTCGCCCCATTGGCATGCTATGTCACCGTTAGGAGTGCCCAACGTGGATTAGATGGTCACCTTCTTTGCGAGAATGGAAGTTCGAGCAATCTTCGTAACTCTGATAGAAGTGAGTTCAATAAAGTATTTCAAAGCTAGAATGCTCCTCAAAGCCCTGAAACTAATTCATAGAAGGAAACGTCTGAAGCACGTGACTTGATGAGACGCATTACATTTTTGAAGAGCTCCCTGAGTGATCGTGATGTGATAACCACCAGAAAACACTTGGCTCTGGAGAGGCTCCAACGGGACACGGAGTTGGTGTGGCTGGAAAGAAGTCTCCTGCATGCCTACACAATAGTAAAAGGCCTGGAGGAACACATGGTGGTAAACGAGCTCTGGGCCAGCCTGGCTTCCTTCGTCCTGACCTTGTGGTCTCAGATGTCCTCCAGCCCCTTGGAGGGCAGCCCCTTTGGTGAAATGATGATGGACCCCAGATCTGCTGTGGACCCTATGGGGCCATGAACACTAGAGAAAGCCTTGAGAGTCAACAACCAAGGCCTTACTGTTCTTGTCAGAAGGTAATGAGAGCTAGAATCAAATTGTATCCTATTAAGGAAATATGTTTATAACCAAATTACTTCCTGAGAACTTCATGTTTCCTGGCATGGTCTTTCATTTCTCTCTGAATATGAAATTTGTCAGGAAACCTGTTTCACTGAGTAGAAAGCCGCATAGCCGGTAAATCTATTTTAAAACGTTTTATTCCATGACCATCTCCTTTGGCCACCCAGGTGAGGTCTCCCGGAGGAGGTGGTTGCCAGAGACACTTTCCGTGCAGGGGACGGAAACCTGTCCACGTTTGCTGAAATAAGTGAGGACTTGTTACCAAAACAAACACAAAGCGAAAAGAACAGCAGGCCCTCTCACAGGCATCCCCATCAAAGGAGAGCCCCCTGTCATTCAACTGGGTTTCGGAGACCTCCAGATCAAAGTGGGGCTCTTTCTACTTTTTTGATGGCTTCATGCCTTCTTTTTCTCTTACACACACCACAAAACTGGCCCAGTCAGTACCCCCAAGTCTGTATCACCTTGTAGGGCCAATACCCATATACTACAGTTTCTCTGTCTCTCAGTTTAACCTCTTTCCTTCTTCCTCCTGCCTGGAATGTAGAAGCAACGCTATTCTCTCCACATCAGCTTCCCTTTTAGCATTTAAAGCTCAGGGTGCACGTCACCAAAGCTATAGAAGGACAAGCAAATTTGGAAGTATCCTTTTACAGAACCACCTTTGGGCAAGTTACTTAATCTCTTTATGCCTCAGTTTCTTCATCTGTAAAATGGGAATAATATTATTCTTAACCCTAGTGCCTGGTCCATAATGCTCCATGTCAGCCATTATCATTATTCTTCTTAAGGGGAAGTTAATTTATGAAATGGACCAAAAGCAGGCATAGGGCTGCATAGTCCAGGCAGCATGTCCAGTTCTGAAATGAAATGAAATGAAGTAAACTGTGTTGAGTTTGCCATGTATGTTTCCAGAGAAGATGACTTGACTTGGGTTTTAAAGGAAGTGATTGAAACGATTTGGGAAAGAGAGATAGTTTGGTTTTCAATGACTGTGTAACCATCCATCCCAGATCTTAGTGGCTTAAAACAATTATTCATTTACTCACAATTCTGTAATTTGAGTGGGCTTGGCAGAAACGGTTCATCTCTGCTTCATACGGTGTCTACTGGCCGGACCATGCGAAATGGCCTCCTCACTCCCATGCCCGGCACATCAGGGGGCCTGGCCGGGTGGCCTCTCTCCGTGCAGCCTCTCCAAGTGGCTAGACTGGGCCTCCTATCATCATCACAATGGCCCCAAAGTGGGCGGACTTCTTGCAGTGCAGTCAGCTTCCCCAAAACGCCAGAGCAGAAGCTTCCAGACCTCCTTCGTGCCGGGGCTCAGAAGTCCCAGAATGCGGTCTGCACCACAGGTCAAAGCAGTTACAGGGTCGGCCCGCGAGACCGGGAGGGACTGCACCTGGCGGGATGGCAGGAGGCGGGCGTCCCTGGGGCTGACAGGAGGCCGACACCGGGGCCAGAGCACGAAGCAGTACCTGCAAAACAAAGCAAACAAAACCCCCCGGGCCCTGGGGAGCACAGGAATCATGAGACGGCGGGGCTGCGGCTTTGAAGGGCAGGAAGAGAATCTGAGGCTGTTTAGTTCTATCCTATCACCTGCACTGATTCAAAGGGGGCGACCAGAACCCTCCCTTCCTGCAGTATCCCCGGCAGCTCTTATCTTTCGGGAGTTTGAATCATCTCTTCCTTCGACTCCAGGTCGGAGCCCTTGAACTTGGGTCAAGCCCACAGTGGCGAAGGCGCAGCCTCGGGCCCAATGAGTTCGACCCCGTGGTCGCTGTCTTCATGGCTCGCCATCCTGTTTTCCCCTCTTGTTTCCGGCTAGTCCTGCCTTTCCTGAAGCAGGGAAACCCTTCATTGTCTGGGCATTGCTTATTTTCCACGTGTTGGGTCTGGACATTCTCCCGAAGAATCAGCTTCTGGTGTGCTTGGCCCCTGGGGCGCCTGGAGAGGTGCCTTCCGCCCCCGCGGGGGGACGGCGGGTTGGTCAAGGGCGACTGCGACGGCAGTGTGGCTGCTTAGCTGGGGCTGCGACCTGTGCGCCGGGGCTCCATCGTCCGCCCCAGAAATGGAGAGCGCAGGCCTTCCTCCTGGGGTGCCCTCTCTCCCCCAGAGGGCTGGCGCGCCAGGCGCCCCAAGGCCTTGCTTGTGCATCTGTGCTGGGCCGGCGGAAGGAGGACCCGCTCCTGACCTCACAGGGGACAGGGGGGCAAGGCGTCGGCTGCTCGCCTCTCCCGAGGTCGGCCGCCATCCCCGCTTTCTTCATTCTCATCTCCAAAGGCCTCTGCGGTGTCTTCAGAATGAAAGATTTTAAAAAAATGCATACAACTTCGTTTTAAAGCATCAGCCGCAGGTTCATTAATGAAGACGTCACACGTAACTGGTCTGGCTCAGTCCTCAGTGCCTGGCGCAGAGCCGGTGCACGGCGGGAGCTGCAGCCGTGGGTGTTGAATGACGCACGACTGTCACTCTGCAACGGCTCGCACCCCGGCTCGGCATTTTATGCCTCAGTTTGCCCCCTTGGACTCTTCTCCCATCACTGACTGTGTCAAGGGAAAACAAGAGACGAGTTTCTTAGAAACAGCCTCTGTCAACAGTCACCTCCCTCCCGCCCCCTCCTCTGCCCAGAGCTGGGAGGCTGTAAACAGCTTTCATCAGAAAACTGGCACTTGGATGTAGAAAACCAATTAGGGAGCCGTGAAATGGCTCAGGAGGGTATTATCAGAGAGCCAGGAGGGAGAACGCACGGCAGACAAGAACGTAAGATGTGACCTTTCGGAAGACAGCGTTGATTGCAAATAGGCTCTAAGCCGAATCATTCAGTCGCTCCTGAACTTCTTCAGATTTATCCTCTCGTGCATCCTAAGATTGCGGGACTGAGAGGATTTTTCAAGGGGAAAGTCTAGATAGTTCTCCAGGGACATGTTTTACGCGATATTCTTTTGCCTGGTATATTCATCTGCTTGGGCTGCCGGAACAGAAGGCCGCACACTGAGTGGCTGAAACAACGGAAGTGTGTTTTCTGAGGCTTCCGGAGGCTGGGCTTGCCGTGCGGCAGGACGGGGTCCTTCTGCAGCGTCTCTCCTCGGCTGGCAGGCGGTTGCCTCCCCATAAGGCTGCTCCTCTGTGCATGCACCCCTGGCATTTCTTCCTTTTCATTAGGGCTCTGACTATAGTGGGTGGGGGCCCACCCACATGACCTCATTTGACCTCAGTTAAGTGGCCCCATCTCCAAATGCAGTCACATGCTCAGGCACCAGGGGTTAAGACTTCAAGGAATGAATTCAGTCCATAACATGTTGTTTGCTGGTGGACGTGAAGAATAGCAGAAGGTGCCGCCTTAAAACACACCACTTTGGCCTGAGGGTCATTCCGAGCTAAAGGCACTGGGCAAACAGCACATGCAAGGAGGGCGTGCCGACTTCTCCAGTTCTTCCTCAAAGCAAGAGCTGAAACTCCTGCGCGAAAGATGCCCTCCTACACCAGGAGAAAGAAACAGTCTTATCACTGGAGAAGGGGAGCCGAGGCTGAGCAAAACCCACACACACAGATTTAAAGTGACCCATACTTTCCGCTAGGCCCCCATACATTTTAGTTACTTGATCACAGCTATTGCTCTGTGTTCAACCTCGGAGGTAGGCACATCATTTTCCTGTAAAGCCTCCTGAGTACGTGTAAAATATTAAATCAGATTCGTACACTTTCCTCCTGTTAACCTGCCTTATATCAATTTAACACTCAGGCCCAGCTGGGAACTGTAAGAGGCTAGAGGACATGCTTTGCCTCCCCTACAGAGGCTTGCTAAATACTTTGTGTTGGAAGAAAAACAACCCTCAGCCACTCACTAGGCCAGTTCCTAGTATGGTTGAAACAGGAATAGACTATAAACAGCTAAGGGGATTATACGGGGTGCCCAAGAGGGAATGTGTGACTATGGAGGCCACGGACAGGGTTCTTGGTCTCTCTCTGCCCTGCCTCTGTCTCTCTAGAGATCACTGAGTCTTTCTTTGTTTTATTAGAGCAAAGGAATCTGATTTCAGAGTCACCTGATTGGGGGGTGGGGGGTGGCGGGGAAGTACAAGAAACCCATCCTTAACCACTGACAATCTTTTCGGAAGTCTTGTAGGTCACCCTCTGCGGAAACCCCACGGAGGCTGCAGACAGTCGTTTCATTGCATGTAGGGCAAGGAATTGGCTGCAGCTTCTCATAAGTCTCAGGACGCGTAGCACTTCTAGTCCTTTGCCTTGAGATGTGTCTTGTGCAGCATTAGAAGGCAAAGCTGTGAACGAGGCGGCGCCTGGAGCAAGCTGTCATGCGGGGCTCCCGACTCACTGCGCGCTGGGTTGGGGTCACGGTCTTGCCGCCACTAGTGGCCTCCCAGAATGGCCTCTGGCAGGAAGGCTACCTTACTGATGGGCAGAAAGCAGACGCCGCTGTAGATTAGAATTTCATCTGCCGTCTCCGGCTCAGATGGAGTGCCCGGAAGGGGTGACTCCGCGCCCTTCGGGGAGGCAGATCCTTGGGCTTGCTGTGGGAGCTCACCACACTTCCCGGTCTCTCGTTTCTCGAAAGGATGAGACTTCCTGATAGTCTAAAACCTGGTCAGATTTTAGCCAACCAGTGTGCTTTATTTGAAGTGCAATTGTTTTTACTTTATTTTTTGTGAGAATAGAAAATGGCATTAGAGAGAAATGATAATGGTATGTTTCTGTCTTTGCTTTTATGTCAAGACTATTAAAATAATTTAGCTTCAGAGTCATTTTATCTCTAATAAACACTATGATGGCTCTTACAATTCTTTTTCAAGCCACCTAAATACTTTTATCTTCAAATAATAGCAAGTGGAATTATCTACATAATTGAAGCAATTATCTCATAACATCTAATATTAGATAATTGATAATTATCTAGTAATTATCCAGATTTACTTACTGAGATATGCCTCTTGTGTTTCTGAGAACCATGGAGGTTTTTCACGGAAAAGTACACATTCAGAAAAGTCGGGGGAGTATGTGTACAATTTTCAACCAAAGACAACTTTCACAAAGGGCAGTTTTGAATAAATCTTAAAAAAAAGCTTGGCTAAACATAAGTGAAAGCTTTAATTAAAGTTAGAAAAAAATATCCTAGAGAAATTTACAAACTGCTCCTTAAAGCTTCATTTTAACCTATATTTTATACATTTAATTCCATAAAACCTCACCAAGCTTACCTAGCAGAGGTATGCAGATTTATTCTGTTACTGCATTGTTCGATTCTTTTACTTAATTTGATTTTTTTCCCTTCATAGGACTATATTAAGTTCCCAAAGACCACTGGAAAAGTTACAATGACAAAACAATGTGTTCTTAAAAGCTGTTTCTTAGTCCAGAGCAATTTCTAATTAGACTGCAAAAACAGGTTTGATTCCATATAAATAAGAAAGTGGGCTTATTAGAGTGTCAAGGACTTCACCCAATGTTACACCTGCAAGTGGATGTGAAATGAAGGATCCAAATATACTCACATGAGCAAAAAGCTCCTGTTGGGTGGCACCTGGAGTGTTTAGAGAGTGGCAGGCATGTCCTTGTGGAGCGAGTGGAGGCTCTGAGTACAAACTAGTCTCCGTTCTGTATTCTTAGTTAGGTCCTTAAAAACCTCTGTGTTGCTGGCTTCCTGGGCTCCTGTCTTAAGATTTCGAGTAAATGCAGTAAGTCCCACACAATCTGTCTTCAGTTTAAGCAAACTCCACTGACCAGAACAACTGACGAGAAAAGTCGGTAACTCCTGGAAACATGTTCTGAGTTTAAATAATACTGTACGGAGCAGCAGGGAGTGCTAAACATCTTCCACACAAGTTCTTGTCAGCTCCTTTGAAGGTAAAAAAGTATGCATTTCAACTGATAATGGGCAGTTATTGTTGTCCGCAGCTTCTATTTACTAAAAAGAGCTTACCTTCAGGTCAACTGCAGAGTGTTCCATCAACACCCAAAGTCCACACCTGGCTGACCCCACATGCATTCTGTCTCATTCCTTGGTGGCACATGCCTCCTAATGCTAGCATTTGAGACCCTCCAGGCCTCCTCTGCTAGAGGTCCCGCCTTCAAAGAGGCTGAGTCCGGGAGACACCAGGCAACTGAGAGGGAGGGCCCCATGGTGAATGTGGGTATTATGTAGAAGCCTTATAAAGCGTGGGATTCTAGCCCTTTGCTGAACTCAGCAACAAGAACACTGACATGCAGGTGTCTATTTTCCAGGTGGGAGAGTGGAGGATTCTTCTGATGAACTGATCATGTCACAAAAACAAAACGATCTACTGTTATTCAGATTTAGTGACCTGACCTGGCCAGATCACCCTAAACCCTGAAGTCGAGCCTACCAGTCCCTAATTTACCCCCGCAGCTCCCAATCATGGGTTTTCAGAGCCTTGTTCATAGGAAACAAACAGCCAAGGAAGGCTAGACATTTTCAGAAAGCTTCCAGAGTGAAAGAAATAGAGGAATAGGGGAGAAGGGAGGAACTTAGAGAACACAGAAATATTGTGGGGAACAGACTCAGTAACATTATACACGAAGATTCCCTTCCCAGATCTTGGTTTCTAAATAGCATTGCCACTGGACTGGGTGCAAACATCCTCTTCCACCAGAAAATAAAGAAATGCTCACAAAAGGATGAGGCCACGAAAATAAAACAGGAGTCAGCTTGAATGGGTGTCCCCTGGCCAAAATGGGTACCATCTGAGCATAAAAATAAATAACAAAAGTATAGGATGATAACCCTTGAGTGAAACAGGAATCTGTGAGTCCATACCGATACAGGCAAATAAGGGAGAAGGGAAAGCTCTTTCAGGAGGATGTCAGAAGGAATCATGGAAGTAGATGATGACCATTTGGCAGCCCAGCCGGTGGTAGCCAATACACACTAGGCTGCTGGGGGAGCTCTGGTCAGGAATGAGTGCTGGCACTCTCTCAGGGTGTCTCTGCACAAAACACCATCAAATACGAAGGGCGGTGGGTTGTTACAGTGGAGCACACTGGCAGACAGCAGGTGACGGGAGAGCAAAGTTAGTATCGGCGGGAAGGGGGATGGAGTGACGTGGTGTGCCTGAGACGAGGCACCAAGACAGAGCAGAGCATCATTTCTCTGGTATTCCTTCCAGGACTCTGCAGCTCAGGTCTGGTCACGGGGAAACGCCGGACACACTCACGCTGGCAATCATCCTGCAAGATGAAAGACCTGTTCTCTTAGACTGTGGGTGACCTGAGACACAGAACTGTCGTACTGACACGTACATGCAATGGTGGTTCCATATGGGAGTCTGGACCTTAAAACAAAAAGAAAGATTGTTTGGACAGTTGGTAACATTTAAATGGGGCCTGGCAAAGAGTGTGTGTGGAACCCTAGCAATCAGTGCTACTTGTTTGAGTTTAAACAGTCTGCTGTTAGCCCTCAGATTCTCTTGGTGGGTTTTGTTGGTTTTTGGCAGGGGATGGACTGGTGAATTAAGTGGAGATATCATAGTGTCCATCCACCACCCTGCATTCTTTAAGTTTTTAACAGTGGCACCAATTGCAGCTAGCCCCTCTCTGATGCAATCTTGTTTTTGATTTACCATCTTGGCTGCGTGTGTGTGTGTGAGTGGCAGTTTCAGAGCCCTCTGCCTAGCTGACTTCACCACGGCTCTCACACCGCAGGCCAAGGAGGGAGTGTGAGGTTGTGCCCATTAGTCAGAATGTCTCCCCCAAGTGCACATCCAGAGGCCAGGAAAGCATTAAAGGGGGTTCTGCAGACCCCTGGATGCATTGCAAGCTGCACCTGGGCCAGAGCTCCATTCATGTCCTCCTGTGTCCCCACCAGAACCAACCACATCCTCCGCAAGGTCCAGCACACAGACCGAACATGCAGGACCCCATGTCCAAAAACTATTAAGAATTTCAAAAGGGCGACATTGGGGCATTAAACCAAAAATGAAACCAAACCACACTTCGAACCTCCTAAATGTGAATTCCCGCATGACTGCACAGGTCGTACACGTCCGTGATGCTTCCCTTAGCAAGGATGCTCTTTGTCTACCCGCCAGGATAATGCTGCATTTCTAAAAATTGTTTCCAATAATTTTTTAATGCTAAAGAAAGGCACTTTGTATCTAGTTTTAAATTTTTCATTTTGCTGGACAGAAAGCTAAACCACTGATTCAGTGGTGGACACTTGGCAACCTTGGTGGTGGTGAAGACAGAAAGAATTAAAGAAGTCTGATATATTTAAAAGGGATTGGTGGCCCCTTTCTTAACAAGGAATGATAATGGGCAATTTAAGATTGTTCGACATCTTTCACACTGCCTTCCCAACTTCAATTCTCACAGTAATTGTCCAGTGTTCATAGAGCATGTATTATTACACCCATTTGATGAAGAAATTGAGGCTCAGAGGGGTTGTGTTTTTTTTATCAATGAAGCCTGTATACAAATACTGGACAGTAAGTTTAATTACAATTAGATTTATTTCATGTTTTACTCAGTTGTCTTAAATTTTAAAACAACTACTGGTATAAATAAATTGTTAATGTTACATGATGTTTAATGGCAAAATTTTTCCTATCCAGGTGTTTTCTAGGGTAGTCTTTGATAGATAAACTCATTCTAGAATAATTTCTTCAGGCTTCAAGAATATCATTTGGATACCCAGAAAATTCACTCTGCCTTTTAAAAGATCTAAACTGTCTGAGCTGCCAAACAGCAAGTGGTGGAATTAGAGAGCGCCACTCCTATTGGCAAAGGAGATGTAGTCGGTGTTGGGGGTGAGATCAGGAACGTTAACGTGAGGCAGATGGGCTGGGGTGCGCGGGGAGGCTCCCGCGGCGAAGCAGCTCTGTAACAGTGGCTGCTGGGTATAGTGGTTTCTAGGCCGACTACTGCGGACAGCGCTGCAGAAGCCCTGAGCTCCACTCTATGAAATTCTATTTAGAATTCTCTGAATACATTCCACTTCATATCATTCAGCCCAATTCTATTTCTACATTGTGGAATAACTACCCACTACTTCAGCCCTTCACTTTTGCTATAATTCAAAGTACCCCCTTTAAAAGAAAGTCTTCTTAAAATATTATAAAATATCATCTGAACAAGACCTCCTAAGTGCATTGATACCACGTCTGCATTACTAAACAAACACTTACTAAGCAGGTTGCCAAGTTCTAACTTTCTAAACGAGCATTTACTACACTGAAGCCTGAAATTACTGCCCCTAGACCTTCTGCAGCTTTTACATAAGTAGTTCAAATTAACTTGGAACTGGGGTGGGAGATAGGGGCGAGGCAATATTTCTATAAATTTTAGGCTTTGGTTTTTATAATAAAATATTTGATTCATTTTAAAAGTAGTTAGTTCATATATATTGTGCAAAGTTCAAAGGTAGAAGAGAGTCCTCGGTGAAAACAAAGTCTCTTCTCTCCCGTCCCAGAGCTACTGGTCCGCCTCCCAGAGGAAACCAATTTCTTGTGTGTACCCCTTCCAGAGACATTCTCTACATGCACAAGTCTCCCCACAGATTCAACACAAGTGGCAGCTTACCACCTGTCTCTTCTTACACACATCCTCCTCCTGCAGTCCGTAGCAGAACGTAACAGACCGACACATTTCCTTCCCCAATGGCTAAACAGTATTACATTGAGTGGATATACCATAATGTAATTAATCATAAAAGGGCATGCTGGTTGCTTCCAATCTTTTGCTATTACATATTTTTCAGTTTTCCTGGCTTTTACTGTTTTTTTTTTATATGGTCTATGAGAAATAGTTCTAGATTGTCTACATCCCTCCAAATTTCAAGTGACTACTGAGGACTTGGATTACGGTTAATGTCTCTAATGAGCCAAATTTTAAATTGTGTTTAATTTTAATAATTGAATTAATAATTTAAGTAGTTACATGTGGCTAGTGGCTATTGTGTTGGGCAGTGCAGTTTTACAAGATTCTTATTTGTATATAGAAAGATCAATGATTTCAAAACATTAATTTTGTATGCAGCTACTTCAATCGATTCTTCTATTATTTAGAATAATTTTTCAGATGCTTCTCTTTGGTTTTCTAAGAATGCAATTATATAATCTGAAAGGGATATTTTACCTCTTTCCTTCCAATTAATATATCAATTTATTTTTGTCTTTTAGTTTTATGGAAATAGCGGTACGTTGACACCTCATGGTATTAATTAGTTCATTCAACACTGTCTTCTAGGTGATACAAAACCATTAAGACAGTTGGTGCCTTCAAGCATTTGTAGTATGGTGACAGGACTATGTCACAGAGAAGTACAAACAGTATCATGAACCCCATGAAAGAGCCGCAAGAGTTTTGACGGGCCAGTGGCATAAGAGGGGTGTATGTGTGTGTGTGTGTGTTGTATGCATGCATGCGAGCAGGGGAAGATGCCTGGGCCAAGGCTTAACAAGTGATTTAGAATTAACTAGATGAAAGGTGGAAGAGGAGGTATGGACTTCAGACTAAGAAGATAGTAACTTTTCTATAAAGTACATATTTTAGTGTTGTTTCTTCTTGACTTATTAAAATGTTTACTCTTTAGACATGATTACAGGTATCTGATCAAATATTTGTTCAACCTATTAACCAGACATATTTTGAAACTCCATCTACGTTTGGAAAGTGTAAGGGCTTTTGTAAAATAATGCATAATAAAAATAAAAGTGTTATTTTCAACTAATGTCTAAGTTGCCTGCCTATGACAGTGGCTGTACAATTTAGCCAGCAGACTAATTCCAAAGTTAATTACAATCACTGAGTTAATTTTACAGTAGTCAGAGTTTCTTTGCTAGTAATTCTTTCATGATGGCAATTCATGAAGCCTCAAAATGTATAATCCTTTCCTGGCGGCAGTGTTCTCATACAAGGGGGTTTTATATTCCATACAGAGCGAAAGGGGTAAGCTTAGACTCTTAGCTAAACTGTTTCTTCTAGAAATGTTGAAATTCTCTTTAATCATCATCAAGCAGAATAACAATAATAATAATGTGTATTGAAAACCTATGATACTGATGCTACTTCTGTCTCTTTCCCTAATATTATCAGAGCTATGATTACAAAACCTGCAGTATTATGAAAGATTTAGGTCAAGACAGCAACTTGCCAAGTGATTAATTTATCAAATTAGGTATATATACACACTTAGTTTATATCAGTTGCTCATAGGTTATATTGATTTATATTTTCCTGACATCTCAATGGCCTGTATTTGGAGAATGGGCACAACATGAATGTCAATAATAATGGTGTGGACAAGTGCTGAGTTAATTGGCATTTCTTTTTAAGTTAATCCCTTCATCGTACCGTTTACTAAAGTATATTACAGGTACAGTTGACCTAGGACACCAGAGGCAAAAGTCACAGAAGCAAAAATGGATAAATTAGACTTCATCAAAATGAAAGACTGTTTATATGAAAACCATCAAAAAAGTGAAAAGACGGTTTGCAGAATGGGAGAAAATATTGGCAAATTATCTATTTGATAAGGGACTTATATCTAAAATACATATATATATATATTTTTTACAATTTATTTTATTTTAGTATCATTAACCTACAATTACATGAGCAATATTGTGATGATTAAACTACCCCCTTCATCAGGTCCCCTCCACCAACCCTATTACAGTCACTGTCCATCAGCGTAGTGAGATGAGAATCACTACTTGTCTTCTCTGAGCTGTACAGTCCCCCCCCGTGCCCCCCCACCCTATGTCTGCCAATCGTAATGCCCCTTTTACCCTCTTATCCCTCCCTTCCCGCACATCTCCCCAGTCCCTTTCCCTTTGTTAGTCCATTCGTGGGTTCTGTGAGTCTGCTGCTGTTTTGTTCCTTCAGTTTTTTTTTTTTTAAATACATATATTTTAAAAACCTCTGAAACTTAATAAAGACAACCCAATTTAAAAATGGGCAAAGTGTTTGAATAGACGTTTCTCCAAGAAAATACATATGTATAATTCCAGCAAACACATGAAAAGATACTTAATACCATTAGTCATTGGAGAAACACAAATCAAAACCACAATGAGATACCACGTCATACTCACTGGGATGGCTATTAATAAAAAAGATGGACAATAACGACTGTTGGCGAGGATGTGGAGAGACTGGAACCCTCCTGCATTGCGGGTGGGAATGTAAAATGGTGCGGTCACTTTGGAAAAACAGGTTGGCGGTTCCTCAAAAAGTTAATCACAGGATTACCATATGACTCATCAATTCCACACCTAGGTATATATTCAAGCAAAATGAAAACATGTTCACACAAAGACTTGTACATGAATATTCATAGTGTTATTCATTCCAAAAACGGAAACTATCCCAAAGTCCAAATGATGAACAAATTAAAAAAGAATGCCATCTATACATTGGACTATTATTCAGCCATAAGAAGCAATGAGATGTTGATACATGACTCAACATGAACCTGAAAACATTATACTAAGAGAAAGAAGCCAGACATGAAAGGTCACAAGTGATGTAATTCCACTTAGATGAAATGCCCAGAAGAGGCAAACCCATAGAGACAGAAAGCAAACTAGTGGTTGCCAGGGACTGGGAGGAGAGCGGAACAGGGACTGAGAGGAGAGCGGAACAGGGACTGACTGCTGATGGCTGTGGGGTCTCTGTGAGGCTTTGAAAAAGTTCTGTACTTTAGAGGTGATGGTGCATAACTGTGAAGAAACCTTCTGGGGTTACAGAAGTTTCAGTAATGGTTTTACATGTTGAAGGGAGTTTAGGTGACATGGGTGTATTCATTCAAATTCAGCGAATGTACGTTTAAGATTTGTACATTTCATTGTATGTAAGTTTTACACTAAAAAACAAGGTATTAAACTCAAGCTAATGATAGGTATGCTTAAGGATTTAGGGTACAGTGTACTCTGGGACATGTATTTTAAAAATAAGGTGGATTAGTGGATGATTAGAGGTAGTAGAGGGATATGTGGTAAATAAAGTAAAATACCAATGGTGTGTATGTGTGTTCACTGCTTTATATTTGAAAATTTTCATAATAAAACATGGGGGAAGAAGAGACGCAATATAAAGGCTGCCCTGTCTATGCTCCTGCCTCCCCAGACTCCATCTTACTGCCTCTTTCCCCACTCCCCGCTGGTATTTCTACTCGGTCATGGAATTCACTCGTCTTCAGCCCCTACAGCAGCTCTTGCTTTCCTTGCTTTCACGAAGGGGAACGCCGCTCCCCCAGGTGTCAGCGTCTCGGGACACAGTCGACTTCCCTCTTCCCTCCCATTCCCTCTAATCCAGCTAAGATCTACATTTTTCTGATTTTCACTTTATAACATCTCCCTTCTTTTCCCATTAGCACCACCTTAATGCTGCCCCGATTACCTGCATCCTAGTGGCCATTTCCGGGGAGAAACAGGCTGTTAGAGCTACGGAAATAATTTGCAAGTGACTTGATGCTCTATGTCTTTCAAAGGCAGGCTGCAGAATGGGCTTGACAGAATACGGCCTTAGAACTTACTGTTCCTGGAAGTCTCGTAGCTCTGAATCCCAGCCTCACTTCCTTTCAGCTTGTATGTTAACGATCTGAAGCTAGTTTGGGATGATTTTAGATATATACGCCCCATCACAGAGAACAGGTAAGAATTCCATACTATGATCGGCCTCTACAGACAACTGGTCCTGCTAAATGAAAAATGTTAATTGTCAGTTATCATCCTGGCAGATATCTACCACAAATTCTGTCATATTATTCTACAGGTCCATTTTGCGACTAATTTATCTTAGAAGATTCACCGAGGAGCGAAACTGTTTAGCATTAGATGCCCATGTACCCATGGTAATTTTTTTTCCCGGTGGCTATACTAGCTGACCATTGGTAACAGCAACCTTAAAATTTATCCCATGTTAAAACAATTTCAGCTAAGACGTAGTATTTTGGGGCCTCAATTATCTATGCATCTGTATGTTGGAAATGGAACTGAGTTTTAAGAGGAAGAACCTGACTCTGTCAAAAGCATTTTCCCCACAGGAATGTGGGAGAGCCATATTTGGGGAGGCTTCGTTCTCTTTGTTTAATTGAAGTATAGTTGATATGCAATCTGATATTGGTTTCAGATGTAACACAGTGATTTGACAGTTACACACATTACTGAGATGCTCACCACAGGAGGCGGAGCTGCCAGCTGTCACCACACAAGTTCTTACAATATTACTGACTACATTCCCTGTGCTTACCTGGCATCCCTTTCACCTATTTTGCCCCTTCTCCCACCTCCTTTCCCAAAAGCAACCACCAGTTTGTTCCCCGTGTTTATAAGTCTATTTCTGGTGTGTTTGCTTATTTTTTAGATTACATATATTGGTGAAATCATGTGGTATTTATCTTTCCTGGCTTATTTCACTTAGCATAATACCCGCTAGGTTCCTTGATGTTGTTGAAAATGGCAAGATTTGTTCTTTTTTTATGACTGACTGGTATTCCACTGTGAGTGTATATATCACATCCTTATCTGTTCATACACTGATGCACACTTAGGTTGCTTCCATGTCTTGGCTATTGTAAACAATGTGGTGATAAACACAGGGGTGCGTTATCTTTTTCTTTTTTTCGAATTAATGGTTTTATTTTCTTCCAGTAAATGCCCAGAAATTGAATTACTGGGCTGTATGGTAGTTCTGTTTTTAATTTCTTGAGGAATCTCCACACTGTTTTCCACAGTGGCTGAACCACTTTACATTTCTACCAACACTGCACCAGAGTTCCCATTTCCTGCATGCTCACCAACACTTGTTAATTTCTTGTCTTTTGGATAGTGGCCATTCTGACTGGTGTGAGGTGATACCTCACTGTTGTTTTGAAATGCATTTCCCTGATAATTAGCCATGAGGAGCATCTTTTCATGTGTCCATTGGCCATTTCAGGTCCTCTGTGGGAGGCTTCATAAACATGTCAGACCTGCTCTTCATCTGATGGGCAGAACACGGGGGCCTTTTGAACACGCTGTCAGCCAGTTCTTTATCAAGAGATCATGTGAATTGTTTTAAGCATATGCAATACATCAGTTCTCCCAGGTATTTAAAGCTTTGTCCTCAGAGGAAGCCAGATCACAGAGGACCTGTATAACTGGTCTCTAGCCTAAGTGTTCAGGGAATTGCAATTTGGCCACATGCCATTAGTTTCTGTATGTCCGTAAGAAAATGACGTAAATTCATGATTATTTGCATTTCTTTACAGCTATAAATTATTGCGTGCCTGTCCTGCCAGGCATCATGCTAAGTGCTTTCAGTTCATCATTTGGACTGAATCCTCCCAACCATCCTTTGGAATAAATGTTACCTCCTTTTCACAGGTCAGGACACCAAAGCCCTGACAGGCGACACAGCTCATGAAAGGCAGTAATACGATTTAAGCCTATGTTCGTCTGATTTTTATATCTGGTGACCTTCCCTGCCAGGAGAGCTACTGGGGAGTTTCCCACGACAGCACACCATTCAGCCTTAGGCATCTGTATAAACACCTTCATAAACATTCTATTTTTAATCTTATTCCTGGTTTTATCCTTTTTCCTTACTTTGGTCACTTTCCTGATTTCCTCAACTATTTACTTTTATACCATTGTAATTAATGTATTTTTAGTAAACTGCCTAAAATCCTTTTGGATTTATATTCTATTGAGGCATAAAGAAAAAGAAACAGAAAAGCCCTTTTCAAATCCTGTAATAATTACTCTTTTATTTATGTTGGCTGGGTCTTTCTCATTATTTGCTTTTATTAAATTTTCGGGTTTATGTTCTAGTGTACACACGCTTAAGTTATGAAGTAACTGAGGAAAGCCTTCTATTTTAAACTGTCCTCTCGTGTTTCCAAACACAATCAGAACATTAATCCTAGGTTCTCACAGTCAACACACTCTTAGCCTTGGGATAGCTGACTGGGTGTTTTAGGAAAGGGAGGGAGATTAAAGGAACTTAATCAAAGTTCATAATGGAAGCTGTTGTGAAAATCTCATTAGTTTGTTCCCCAGCTTTGGTGGAGCAGGGTGTGCACACGGCTTGCAGCATCTCCGAGGTCTACTCACTGATGCCACATCTCTTTCCACTGTCCTTCAGATTTTGTTCGAAAATCCAAAGGGTGTTTCTTGTTTCCATTAGAAAGTACAGGTGATTTCCTAATGGGAGTCATCATTCTCTGTCATTTTTTGAAACTCTTCTATACCACATTGTCTCATTGTCTTTTCTAGATGGCCTGGTGTCAAACACCCATTCAGAGAACATTCTGTCCCCTGGTCCCAAGTGACTTTCTTGGTAACACTGAGTGTGGGTCCACATGGAATGCTGGTTCTTCCGCTTGCTCCCTGGGCTCTGTGGGGGACTGGTGCGCCAAGTTCTGTGGCCTCCTCAATTCTTCATCCTAGCGATGCTTTCGTTGTTGAATTTGACCTCTGCTCTGTTTCGCTGCATCTCACCAAGGACTCATCTCACACTCGGAGCACCTCCACCTTTCTGGGGTGCTCTGCCTTGCAGCTCTCCTCCTAACAACTCCAGGGCTGAGTTAGCTGAGATACAGAAAGCATTTCCCACTGAAACCCCCAGACCGGGTATGGCAAAGTGAGATCCGCCAGGTTAGGGAGAAGATGGAGAGGAAGGAGAAACAAATCCGGAACCATCTCATGCCGGGTGGGTGATTATGTGAGAACAGTCAGTGTTTCACTTCCCTGTTTCCAGATTCAAATTGTTACTGCGGCTCAAGCAGAGATGCATGAATAGGAGAAATTTTATCAATATTCTAAGAAAATTTTTTATTTCAAAAAAAGACTGTGGCAAAGATTTGCTTGCTTTTCACATCAGACTAGCTCCTTTAACTAAGATGGTTTTCTCCTTATAAAGCATACAATTTTCTCTCACAAATTTCTTCCTCTTTCAAGGATACAGAGTTAAAACCTGTAGTACTAGTGGGCCCGCACAGAGAGCTTTTCTGTGAAGTTTACCAGATTGAGGATTTGGGAGTGGGAGGATCCCGGGGAGGAGAGAAAACCATTGATGAAAAGTAACAGGCGGGCTAAATCCCTACCGCGCAGCCTCCCAGCAGTCCGGCAGGACGTGCTGCCTCTTCAATGGCTCCCTCACGCACCTCGTATTTAGGAGAGATTTTTTTCTCACCGAACAAAGTGGATTTATTAGATAATAATTCAGCTTCCTATTTATGCTTATAAAGAATCCTCAAGTGCCAAATTAGAATACCGGATTAACATGAGATGACAATGGTAATAGGTTCTGGCAATAGATTTTTTTTTTTTCCAAATTTTGAATAGATTCCTATTAATGTCTCTTTGGGCTCAAGGGGCCCAAATAGCACTTGTAAAGGTGTCCGAGGGTAAGGGGACCGTTAGGAATGGAGGACCTGGAGTCAGGGAAGAGCCCCGGGCCTCCTCTCCTCGGCATCCTCACTGAGTTTTCTACAAGTCTTCATACTGGATATTTCTTGGGTATCTTGAAACTTTCTTACTAAATCCAGGCTCCACTATCTACCAAGTTTTAAGTCCAGTGCAGCCTGTTAGGTTGTGACGAATGTTTCCATGACATCAGTGAGCTCACGTGTGATCAGTAAAGAGGGGCACGGGCTCAGTGTGACACGGAGCGCTCTGCTTCCTCGGCTTGGGGCTCCGGAGTGGGGCTCCGGAGTGCCACAAGTGCAATTTCAAATGTGAGCAGGAAAGGAAGGAAGTTCTCAGCCACTGCAGCTTCGTTTTTGGAGCAATAAAGGGACGCCCTGCACCTGGGGCTCCCCCCCAGGGGCCTCCACAGCCTGGTGTGGCCCGGGGCCCTAGCAGGCTGCACTTCCTCCTGGGCTCAGAGCTCACCTTCCACCTACTTTGCTCAGCACTCAGAGGCCAATATCCTCCATTTTACTGTTGTTGTGCATTTTTAACATCCCCTGGAGGCAGCCTCCACCCCATGCTGACTTGCCTGTCTGCCTCCTGCCCAGGTTCTCTGGAGGTACCAGTTGATGGTGTTTTTAGTGCTCTGGTCATAAACATGTACACAGTTTGAGAGGTTTATCCCTTAATTCTACTGCTCTTTTTAATGAACATTTTCACAGACTGCATTTCTTTTCAGGAGCATATATCTCATGTCACAGCAGAAACCCTGTACTTCGTGGATACTTGAATGCTGAGATTATTTATAATTAATTAGCTGTATCACAAGGATTTAAAAAAGTGATTCCAGGGAATGCTTGTGTTGACAATGAACCAAATTACAAGAATTAAGCAAGATCATTTGGCTTCTCTAGAATATAAAATCTTTAGAAGTCGTTTTTAGTTTGCATGATCTATTTATCACTACTGTTTTATAGTCACAGAAGCTAACTTCTCATTTTCAAAGACTGATGAACAATCATCCATTACTTCTTCAAGCTGAATAACAGGAAACTGTACTTGTTTTTCAAACCATCTGGCAATTGTCAGAAGCTGCTGGTCACAAAATGCACGCCCAATGAACTGTAGTCCTACCGGCAATCCTTGGTTTGAGAGGGCCATGGGGACACTCAGTGCTGGCAGTCCTGCAAAGAAAGAAACCTGTCAGTTGGTTAATTCTCTACCCTAAGAAACAGAGACCTCTTCTCCTTTCCAGTATTAGTAGGTATAAGACTGGGTAAGCTTAAAACAACAAAAATCGTAACATACATATTCCTTTGTACTTTCCCTTGTTCAGTTAACAATATATATTGGTCATCCCTGTATAGCAGTTCAGAGACTGTCTTTACTTCTTTTTTATAGATGCACAGTTTTTTGCTATGTGGTTTTACTGTAATTTATTCCACCATTCTTCTATGGTTGGGTACTTAGGTTGTTTTCAGAATTTAGCTATTTCACACCATGCCCCAGTAAATCATCTTGTGCACATGTGTTTCTGGTATTCTCAAAAGCTTTTCAGATGAGGAGGGATTGCTTTATCAAGGAATAAATGCAAGTAATGAGACACTGCCAAATTCCCCTGCAAAAAAGTTGTACCGTTTTGAACACCCAACAGCAAATTAAGTGCTTTTCTCCAACAGCCTCACCAAAGAGAGTGTACTGTCGAGCTTTTGAATTTTTGCCAATTTGTAAGATGAGAAACAGTAACTCAGGGTAGTTTTAATTCCAGGTTTGGGACAAAGAAAGTACAAGATCCTGGGGTATCTTGTTACCTATAAAAATAAGGAAGTTTTCAAACATTAATGGGAACAGGTTTAAAGGATACATGTAACTTGAAGGGGCCCCTGTTGGCTAGACTTGGGGCAATTAGAACATCAAAAACAATAATGACAGTAGTTGCTTATAATACATGGAATTTAAAAAAGAAAAAGAAAATCTGTTCTTTAGAGAAGACTGCTAGCTACTACGTGCAGAAGGAGTGACAGAACTAGACAGTGAGCAGCTTGCAATTCTCTAGGTGACCATCTGGGCAACAATCATCAGGAAATGCTGAGCCTGGCCTTGCGGTCCCAGGGAGCAGGGCGCTCGTGGGCTCCCAGGACCGCCTCGCCCTCCCTCACAGTGACACAGGAGGACAGGTAACCGTCACTTCTTTCATCAGTGGCTCAACTGAGCTTCCAAAAGTGGGACCAATGGACGTCAACTGTTTCCTGATGTGGACGTATGTAGCATTTCTGCCAAAAATGTTTAACTCGACCCGACCACAAGGAAGCAACCTGACAAATCCAGATTACGGATAAAACATCCTAAAGGACGAGGGAACCAGACCTTTCAAAAAAGCCACTGCTGCCTCAACCAAAAGTGCTAAAGGTGGGGGATTTCTTGTCAGAAACTGTGCAGGATAGAAGAAATGAGCACAATCTTTAAGTGATAAAGAAAAGAACAGTCAAACCAGAATCCTCTATAGAGCAGAAATAACCTCTCACAATGAAAGGAAAATCAAGCCATTCTCAGAGAGAAAGCTAAGAGAATTAGCACAGACCTGCCCTAAAAGAATGGTGAAGGAATTTAAACAGAAAGGATATGATACAATAAATAATCTTGATACATCAGGGGGAAATGAACATGTAAGCAAAAGTATGGGGAAACAGCAGCATTTCCTGGTTCTCTTTTCTACAGTATGTTTGATGATTGCAACAAAAATTGTAACAGTCAGATGCGGTTCTAAAAAAATATAGAACTGGGGAATTGTTCTAGATTTTAAGACACCATAAACAAATGTAATGTTATCAGGGGAAACACAACTTATAAAGGACACTTTTGGTACAATGGAGAAAATTTAAATACAGACTATATTTCAAATATTATTGTATTTATATTGGCTTTCCTGGGTGTGGTAACAGCATTGTGGTTATGGGGAGAATGTCTTTATTCTTAGAAGATTCATGGCAAAGGAAATATTCAGGTGAAGTGTAATGATACTGAAATTTTCTTTCAAGTTATTCTGCTGAAAACAAAGTGTGTGTGTGTGTGTGTGTGTGTGTGTGTGTGTGTGTGTGTGTGTGTGTGTGTGGAGAGAGAGGGAGGGAAAGACAGAGAGAGGAAGGAGAAGACAAATGAGGAATGAAGTCACCGAGGACGAATACAGGCAAAGGGCACAGAGGTATTTTTTCGACTTTTCTGTAGGTTTGAAAATTTTCAAAATAAAAGTTAAAAAGTATGCTATTCAGTAAACTGATTCTGAATATGTGTGTGTGAGCGAAGTGCAAGCACATGCATGCCTGTGCGTGTACACACACCACACACACACACACACACACACACACACACTCTCTCTCTCTCTCTCTCTCTCTCTCTCTCTCTCTCTCTCTCACTCCTAAGCATTCCACAAGGACAAACTACCATCCAGAATAATCTAGTCAGAACCTAAGCTGAAGCCTAAAAACCTCACAAAAACCAGAACATTCTTGAGGGATCTTCACCTGCCATATTCACAGCCTGGGTAAAAACGTCGTCCTGGACACTCCGTGTTCGATTGTCTTCCTGGATGAACTCCTCGTAGGGTACGGCCTCGCTCAAGGTGGTGGGAGTCAGCAGGACATCCACTCCGGAGTTAAAAACATTCACAAAATCATTAGCAATGAGTCTTCTCACTTTCTGTGCTTTGATGAAATAATTCTCATAATTTCTGTGGGAAAAAAAACATGATGTTTTAAGGGTTTTATTCCTTTGAACCAATTCTCACACATAAGGCTTTTTAAAGAATCACTGGATTTGGGGGGTTTTATGAGCAGGCGTCATTAAGATTCCTAACAACACAGTCAAATGAATTTCATTCAACTGTATTGTTATTCTGAAGGTTTGTATATCTGGAATTTAATCAGTCAGAATTCACTACTAGGTGCAATTCTACACACATAATCACAAAATACTAAGTGTTCCAGGACATCATTAAATAAGAACATTCCTTTTCAGGGAAGGAAAATCAAGCACACAGCAATTAAAGGACTGCAAAGATCACACAGCATGGCAGTGGCAGAGGAGGGCTAGACCACAGATCTCTGGAGGCCCACCCAACACTCTAGCATAATGTCTTGATTCGCCTACATTATAACGACTAGTAATTATAAGGACTCTGAAGTTCTATAAAATTCAAACATGCCACCAGATTGAGACAGCAGGGAAGAGAATCTGAAAACAGAAACTGGGGGAAGTATGCAGTTTGTGTTTTACAGAGAGCTGCAGACAAGGAATTAAAATGCAAAATTCAAGAAAAGATGCTTGCTTTACTGAAAAGATTAAGGAATTAGCTAGGTATAGAGTGACCCCAAAGGCCAAAGTACCACAAACAGGCCTTTAATTATGATTTCTAACTCAAATTATAAGGATTTTGCTTCTTTAGCAAATATCAACTTAAAAGACTTGATAGACATGCTACTACTTTACTTCTGAGTTTTCGAGAATGGGGAAAATCTCTGAACTAATTATCTTACTCTTTCAGTAAGAAAAAGTTTCCTGTGAGAATTCTTCCCCTCACCACAGCGTTAAACCCTTCTCGCCTGGTCGCAGCATACATGGCTTCAGTAGACACATCTGCATCACACCTGGACCCTGAAAACCAAGACCAGAGAGACGTCACTTGACCAGGCGGTGGGGCTCTGGTGGCTTCACACTGGGATGGCCCTACCCTGCAGGACACGGCCCTCAGGGGTTTCTCTTCTCTATCTGCCTTGGGACTGACGGGCCAGCCCGGGCTCACAGAGAAAAGAAAACAACCAGAAAGGAAAGTTCACTCCCTCACTCGTCCATCCGTCCAAACCTTTCTCGAGCTCCCAGCACGTGCCGGGCGCTACAGCAGATGGACGGCCAAGCACACTGTCTCTTCAGGACGCTCACGGTCCAGACAGTGAACTGAACTCGCAGAGGAACTCATGAGGATCCATGTGAGTACAGGGCTCAAATGACGAAGGGGAAAGGATTCAGTGATTTACTCCTCGAATCATTAATATTATCTCAGCCAATAGTTTTTTGGGCACTAGTAAGTGAAACTTTGAATTGTTTGAGACAACTGCCTTAAAAATCCAAAACACAGCCGTCTTACCATACTCTAGCCCATCAAATCTTGCCATATTCGATGCCACTTCCGATGCACACAATACGTGGTAGCAGACAATTGAATAACTGGTGTGGGGCAGGGACACCTCTTTGACTTTAGCCCCCGCAGACTCAAAGAGGCTGGCAGCTCTGGACCAAAGAGATCGCGCTTCACTTGATAACTCTGGTGCGAAATATTCCTTATTGAAAAAAGTCAAGGTACAGAAATTGGAACACCTGTACAGATGGATTTATAAAAATTTGTACTCCAGAACCTTTGGTAATACATTACAAAATATGATTAAGTTGCTAGATGGTAGCTAGAAAGGCTGAAGTAACTTAAGAGTGCTTATGGCCTGATGAACACAGTACTGGTACTATGAGCTGGAGGTGACAATATTAATCAGAGAATGAGTTGGGAAATTGCATTTGTTAGATGTTCATCCTCCATCCAGTACCCTGTTAGATGCTTTTCTCTCATTTAATGCTTTTGACAAGCCCATGCTGTAGGTATTATCACTCCTCACTTTGCTAACACAAAGTACTGAGACTCGAGATGTTAAGTAACTTTCCTAATGCGACACAGCAGGTAAGCAGAGGATCTAGGGCTCCAAAGTGGGTCCATTTCTACAGCCTGTGTTCTCTCTAAATCCTTAAGAGAAGGCGTAGCTATACCTTAATTGAAGATGTTAAAATAGTATTTCTCTATAGCAGCAGCGTCAACTGGGGATAATTTTACCTTCTTCCTCTCAAATAAGGGGTTTGGGAACGTCTGCAGACATTCTGGGTTGCAAGGTCATGGGGGTGGGGGAGCTGGTAGATGCCAGAGATGCTACTGAACAAAGCATAGGACAGCTGCCCACGGCAAAAAATCATCCAAACACTATTGCTAAGCTTAAAATGAAAAACCTTTTCAAATATCAGTAATTTAATATGTCTGCTTTCATGTAAGAATTCCTCTATTGCTACTGCAATAAATACAGCAGTAATATTAACAATGATAGTAAAGACTGTAACATTAATCGAGCCTTTACTACACGAGGTGTGGCTCTAGGCTATGTCCTCTCTCAGGGATTAGCAAATTATGGCCCAGCTGATGTGACCTGCCAGCTATTTTTGAGAATAAAGTTAATCAGAATAGAGACACACTCCCTTTCACATATGGCCTTTGTCTGCTTCCACACTACAGTGGCAGAGTTAAGTTGCTGCAATAAAGACTGTAAGACCCATAAAGCCAAAAATATTTACCAACTGACCATTTACAGAAAAACTTTGTAGACCCCTGCTTAACATGATTATCTATTTTGTTTTTACTGAGGTATAACTGACATACATTGTATTAGATTCTCAGGCATACAACAGAATGATTCAATATTTGCATATATTGAGAAATGATCCCCACAAGTCTACTTAACATCCGTCCCCAGGCACAGTTTTTATTTTCTTGTGATGAGAACGTCTAACATCTATTCTCTTCGCAACTTTCAAGCAGGCAACACAGCACTCTCAACTACAGTCACCACGCTGTACACCACGTTCCCAGATGATGATCTAATCCAACCCCACCACCCTCTAGGATCAACGCTGTCATTATCCCCCCTTCACAGACGGGCAAACTGAGCTTAGAGAGATTAAGTCACATGCTCAGGTCACACAGCTAATCAAAGTAGAAGGGCAGGATTCAAATCTAACCACTCTGTTTCCTAAGCTAGCGCTCGGTTTTTGACGGGACAGCATTTCTGTAAAGCAAGGGAAGGGCAGAGTCACCTTTGGGATTCCTATACACAGCTTGCTCACATCGGTCAAACTGGGAAGCATAAGTGGTTTAACAGGATCTTGTACTGTGGTAGAATCCTTGGGGTCATGCCCAGCCAGTACACCTGTAAGGAAAAAATACTTATGAGTGACAGACACAGGGCTTCACAGTGAAATGCTAATGCCTGAAACTATATGGAAGCATATAATTACCCAACACAATTGCTGCATCCTCCACACATCTGGTGAGGATTCCTGGCACATCCATGGAATTCACCAGGGGAATGAGACCGTGTCGAGAAACTAAGCCATAGCTTGGTTTCAGACCAACAACCCCACAGCGGGCAGCTGGATTCCTGGTGGATCCTCCTGTGTCTGATCCCAAAGCTCTGAAATTTAAATGGAATTCTCTTTAGAGAATGACCATCTCTCTATACTTGGAATCTACCTTTTTAAAAGTATATTTTAAAACTCTATTTCCCCCTGATTGTACAGAAGTACAACATGCTTGTTTCTGAGAATTATTAAAATAGAGAAAATTGTAAAGAGGAAACAAAATATTCCACCACCCTGAGGCAAACACTGCTAACATTTTGGCATATTAACTTCAAGTCTTTTTTTTAATGCATTTTTTTTCATAGCTCAGGTCATTCTGCAACAATAAGTTTCCAGCTCCTCTTTTGTTTATCGTGGGCCTTTTACTGTGTCACTAAAATTACTGAAAATTTAAAATGTATATCATAGTCCATCATATCAACTGGCAATACCCAGTATTTTAAACTCCATTCTCCTATCAATATATATACAAATCTTACACCTTTCTTTAATGGCAATTTTACAATATGCTTTTGTAAACTAAACACACCCCTCTCAGAAATCCAGACACAGCCCCTCTGCCATCCCACTTAGAATCATGGGTAGAAATGTACTTTATTTAAACTTTATGTTGTTGCCAACTAGAATAAGAACTCCATAATAAATTTACTTAGTGAAAACCCCTTTTAAACATAAATCTTTGCCCCTATGTCTGATTATTTTTTTAGGCTAACTTACAAGTAGAGTTAATAGGCCAAAGGGTTTTTCTATTATTATAAGTTCTTAATATATATCGTCAAATTACTGGTCAGAAAGGTTATGACAATTTATATTCCCAACTGCAGTGAATCAGATTGTTTTGTTTCATTATCATCATTGAGTATTAGCACCTCTTAAAATTTGGTTAATTTGATAACCAAAAAGCCTTGTTAATGTACATTTAAAAATAATTTTTCATGGCACAAAAACAGACCCACAGACCAGTGGAACAGAATGGAAAATCCAGACATTAACCCAAACATATACAGTCAATTAATATTTGATAAAGGAGCATTGGATATACAATGGGGAGATGACAGCCTCTTCAGCAGCTGGTGTTGGAAAAACTGGACAGCTACATGTAAGAGAATGAAACTGAACTACTGTCTAACCCCATACACAAAAGTAAACTCAAAATGGATCAAAGACCTGAATGTAAGTCATGAAACCATAAAACTCTTAGAAAAGAACACAGGCAAAAATCTCTTGGACATAAACATGAATGACTTCTTCATGAACATATCTCCCTGGGCAAGGGAAACAAAAGCAAAAATGAACAAGTGGGACTATATCAAGCTGAAAAGCTTCTGTACAGCAAAGGACACCATCAGTAGAACAAAAAGACATCCTACAGTATGAGAGAAAATATTCATAAATGACATATCTGATAAGGGGTTGACATCCAAAATAAAGAACTCATGCACCTCACAAACAAAAAGCAAATAATCCAACTAAGAAATGGGCAGAGGACATGAATAGACACTTCTCTAAAGAAGAAATTCAGATGGCCAACAGGCACATGAAAAGATGCTCCACATCACTAATCATCAGAGAAATGCAGATTAAAACCACAATGAGACATCACCTCACACCAGTGAGGATGGCCAACATCCAAAACACAAACAACAAATGTTGGCGAGGATGTGGAGAAAGGGAAACCCTCCTACACTGCTGGTGGGAATGCAAATTAGTTCAACCATTGTGGAAAGCAGTATGGAGGTTCCTCAAAAAACTCAAAATAGAAATACCATTTGACCCAGGAATCCCACTCCTAGGAATTTACCCTAAGAATGCAGCAGCCCAGTTTCAAAAAGACAGATGCACTCCTATGTTTATTGCAGCACTATTTACAATAGCCAAGAAATGGAAGCAACCTACGTGTCCATCAGTAGATGAATGGATAAAGAAGATGTGGTACATATACATAATGGAATATTATTCAGCCATAAGAAGAAAACAAATCCTACCATTTGCAGCAACATGGATGGAGCTAGAGGGTATTATGCTCAGTGAAATAAGCCAAGATGAAAAAGACAAGTATCAAATGATTTCACTCGTATGTGGAGTATAGGAACAAAGAAAAAAACTGAAGGAACAAAACAGCAGCAGACTCAACAGAACCCAAGAACGAACTAATAGTTACCAAAGGGAAAGGGACTGGGGAAGATGGGTGGGAAGGGAGGGATAAGGGGGAAAAAGGGGCATTACGATTAGCAGATGTAATGTTGGGGGGGCACGGGGAGGGCTGTACAACTCAGAGAAGACAAGTAGTGACTCTATAGCATCTCACTACACTGATGGACAGTGACTGTAATAGGGTTGGTGGGGGGGACCTGATGAAAGGGGTAGTTTAATAACCATAATATTGCACATGTAATTGCAGATTAATGATATCAAAATAAATTATAAAAAAATTAAAATGAAATAAATTTAGCTGCATAACCTTATTATATTGTATACTTGTGGGGAAAGTGGGGTTCCTATGGCCAGGATCCTCACTGAACTTAAACCACTTGATGATGTAACTGGCCTGTTGCTATGCTACTGCTTCCACACCTTTAGGCAATAAGCCATTATTGTGTTAATATAAAGAGTTCTGACCAGCGCTTGATGGGGTGGCACGGCTGCAAGAGAGCAGAGCAGAGGCTGGAGTGGTGGCAGCACTGAGGACAGAGGCCCAGACTACGGCTGTGCGGGACGACTGTGCAGAGGGGCCCAGAGGACGGCTGTGCAGACAGAGGGGCCCAGAGGCAGAGACCAGCTTGCTGCATCCGAAGCAGCAGTGATAACACAGACTTGCTCTGAGTGAAGGGGATTTTAGTGACTGACCTGCCACGTGGAAATAAAGTTGGGTATAACCTTTTCACACCCCCCCCCAAAAAAAATTTTTTTTCAGAGTTATTTGTATTTGCATTACCCAACTATGAAGTGTCTGTTTGTTTCTTTGCTTAGTTTCCTGTAGTTTGTTTTTCTTATTAAAAACCCAAGAAACAAAAAAACTAACCTTGATGATATTATGCTAAGTGAAATGGTTCAGTTATGAAAGCAGAAATCCTGTAAGATTTCACTCAGATGGGGGACCTAAATGGGCAAATTCACAGACAGAAAGGAGTGGCTGCCGGGGGCTGGGAGGAGGCGCAAGTGGGATGCTGGTGTTTACCGTACACAGAGCTTCAGCCTGCCAACGAAAGGACATCTGGAGACTGGTGGTTAAGCAACAGTGGGAATGTCCGTAACACTACTGAACTGGACACTTAAAAATGCTTATGATGGGTGCAGCATAGGGAATATAATTAATAACATTGTAATAACTTTGTATGGTCTATAGTTACATTTTGTAATGTCTATAAAATGTCAAATCACTATGCTGTACACCTGAAATGAATATATTATGTCAACTGTACTTCAATTAAGAAATAAATTAATAAATTAAAAAATTGGAAGAAATTTCATAAAACCGTTAAGATGGTAAATTTTATGTCATGTATATTTTACCACAATGAAAATCAAAAAAATTTTTTAACTGTTTCAGGAAAAAAGGCTTTTCTGACTAGAAAAGTACACAGGCCTACTACAAAAGTGAAAGTACTATCTAACTATATAACATATAAAGTAAAATTTCTCCTATAATCATTGCCCCCATAATCATCCTGCTATCTATCCATTTTGATATACATTCATCCAGATACTTTCATGCAATGAATGTAGTTACATGTGTAATTACTACTTTTAACAGAAGGAAGCTCATTCTCTGTATACTATTCTACAATGTGTTTTCCACTTAGCAGCATATCATTGATATCTTTCCATCACTACATGGTACTCTGGTCCATTCTTTTTAGTGGCTGTATAGCACTCTAAGAACCTTCCTGTTTTTAAGGCTGTTACACAAGAAACAGATCAACAAGGGGGAAAACAGAGCAGAACCCTTGATGGTTTGGGACCCACTCAGTCTGGAGTTCCCTTGGGCCTGCGCTTCTCTTGACTGTACATAGAGTGAGGTTCTGGACTGAACACAGCTCCTACCCGTCTCAGGGCCCTTACACGCTGCAGAAAATGCAAATGGGTCTGCCTGTCTTACCAAATCATTTGAGCTACCAAATCAGGCTGTTGCTTTCACAATTTCTAAAAGGATACAGCTTCTTATTAGGATTCACTGATGGCTGCGTAAAAGTAAAACCTACATTTCCATAGGAACTGGGTGTCAAAATGCCATCTTCTCCAGGCACATTCAGAAAGATGAACACTAAGTGGGGAGATGAGGATAGAAAAAAAGGACGTAATCTTGCAGACCTAACTTGTCAGAATGCTCATTAATATTAATGCAGTGCTTAACATTTCACAGAGATTAAATGAAATGGTTTTACTTGTAAATAAGATTTCAGGGGAACTAAAAAAAATCTGTAGAACCTAAGTCTCCACAGCCCCCAAAACATAAATAATTTATTGGTTGCAATGCCTCTGAATCAGCTCAGTTTCAGGAGAATTAAAGAAAAATAAAATACATATATTAGTACTAAAAACCACTTCCAATTTGGTTAAATTGAGACTGATAACATAAATGTAACAACAGTGATAGCTATTTACTTCTCTTTAGGTTTAAGAAGTGCTCACAAATGGTAACTGAAACATACAGCAGGACGGAGAGATTCTTCCCAAATACAAAGTATCACAGCTGAACAAATTAGCAGCTTACAGACTTGAAGAAACTTTATTCGCGGATATACATATTTAGCTGTGGATTTAAGAAAAACACTATTTAAAAAATTCCACTGATATATAAGTGTTGCTTTCTTTCTTCTTTCTTCCTTTTTTTTAAACAAAAAAGCCAGATTTAGATGAAAGACAAACTAACAGTTTAGCTCAGCTGCACTCAACTAAAGCCGTGGTACACGAGCCCCTGAATATTTGTACATCAACGAGCAGACATCCAAACAACTTATTTAAAAAATGAAATTCAAAGAAGTCCTTCATGCTTACTGGGTTATCCTGTAAGATCTGTAAAATCACGTTTTTAAGAGACCCCAGGACTACAGAGGAAGAGTTTATCTTAGAGTTAAATGTATAAAATACTCATAAACATACTGCACAGCTGAAGAGAAATAAAAGCACCAAGGTAGGAACTCCTCTGCTGTTGGATTTTGCGTCTGGTCTATGACTACCTGTATTTGGTTGGGTTTTAAGGCACACACTGAAATAAGCCTCTTACGCAAAGCACGTGAACGCTGCCACGGCCGCTGCGCTCCCTCCAGAGCTTCCTCCGATTATGAGCCAGTTTGCGTCCTCATTCTCACCATGGGACTTCCGCCTCCTCTTTTCTCTGTATTGTCTTGAATAACTCCAGGGATTTTTAACCGGTCCGAATACACCATCTGTGCTTCCAGATCTAAGATGAAGTACAGCAAAACAACTTAATGGAACTTCCATTTTAATGTGAAAATTTCATCTCCGGATTGTATTATTTGCTTTGGACACTGTATAAATCCACTGCAACCTGGACTGGAAAAGGCAGGAAGCCTGCCCGGACGGAGCTGTCACTAACCAGGTGCTTGAGGAGGTAGAGGCAGGAAGCAGTACCATTTGTGGTAGGCAGTAGAGAAAACTCGTCTGTTAAGAAAAGATTTTTATCCCAACTGATCATCCAATTCAGTTTAAGATGATTTCCTTCATAAGTTAATGTCTTCCATTTAAAGAATGTCACCAACATTCAAACAGTTAAGAAAGAAATCTTTTGAAGAAACCCCTCTGTTAATCAGAAGTTTTAAAGTAAGCATAAGTGGAATTTAATACTTATTTTTAAAATATTTAAGTAATTTTAATCTTACAGATAAATTGCAAAAATAAGAATAAAAAGAACATCACACCCTTTCCCCAGATTCACTATTAACATTTTACCCAATTTGTTTCATCATTTGTGTGCATTTTGTGTGTCCATATATATATATATATATATTTTTTTTTTCCCCTGAACTATTGAAGGGCAAATTATATAATCATGGCCCCTTACCCCTAAATACTTCAGTATATATTCAGTACGTATTTCCTCAGACTAGGTGTGATCCCTTATGCAGTCATAGTATAGTTATCAATCTCAGTATACTTAACGCCAATACAGTGCTTTTATCTAACCTACTGTATGTAATCCAATGTTGTCAGCTAATCCAATAACGTCCTTTATAGCATTTTACCCCTCCTACTACAGGATCAAGTTTAGAGTCACATATTGTGTATCATTATTATGGTTTCTTCAGCCTCTTTTCTAACTTTTTTAATCATTCACTAGCCAATGGACATTGAGTTATTTCGTTTTTGGCAATTATGAATAAAGCCATAATAAATATTGTACTGAAAGGCCCTAGACAGTGCTTTTGTGTAGACATATGTCTTCAACTCTTGAGTAAATGTCTAGGACAGGGTCACAAGGGAAGTGTGTTTAATTTCTTAAGAAACTGCCTGAGTGCTTTCCAAGAAGGCCATGCCCTTCCGCATTCCCTCCCAGCTTCGTGGGGACACCCGATTGTCCCGCATCTTTTTCAGCACCTGATACTGTCTCTTTCCAAGCCGTTCCTCTAGGTGTATGTATCGCACTGTGATCTTCATTTCCTTAATGACTAACCATGTGACGCATTTTTTTCATGTGTTTATTTACCAGTTGCCATTCTTTGCTGATGAAATGTCTGCTTACAGACATCTTTTACCCATTTTTTTTTAATTGGGTTATTTTCTTATTTTTGAGTTGGGAAAGGTTTGATGTATGTTGGCTACTGGTTATTTCTCAGCTACGTTTTACAAATTTTCTTGCAGTCTATCATTTGATTTTTCATTTTCTAGCAGTGTATTTCAAGGTACAGTTCTTAATTTTAATGAGGTCCAAGTTGTCAGTTTTTTATTTTATGGATTGTATTCTATGTGCACTAAGAAATCTTTACCTAACTCGAGGTCACAAAATTTCTCCTACATTTTCTTTTATAAATTGTAGGTTCTGTTTTCTTTAGCCTCTTTTAATCTGGAATCTTTTTGCAGCAATTATTTGTTGTGTATGATGTTCACATTTTAACAGAATGTTTCTCATTTCAGATTTGTCTTCTGTTTCCTTGTCATTAGCTTCAGGTTTTATGTTCTCGGCTGGAATACTGCACAGGTGATGGCGTGTCCTTCTCTGGGAACCACATCTAGAGGTACACAAGGGCCACTTCGCCCCTACTGGTGATATTCATTAATCAGTCAGCTGGTCAGTGCAATGTCCTAATAACCTCTGTACAAGTTTACTCCCCCAGATTAATTCACTCAGCAAATGTGGACTGAATGCCAAAAGATACCACTGTAAAAAAAAGTGTCAAGGACTCTATTTCTGTGAAACAGGGAGTGTACCCCAAACAAATATTATAAAGACAAGTGTCATAAAATGGGAAGTAAAAAGTGCTTTTGGGGAAAGACTAAATGCTTTCCCCCAAGACCAGTAACAAGGCAAAGGCTGTATCAGCTTTTATCACTTCTAGTCGGTATTGTACTGAAGGTTCTAACTGGTACAGTAAGACAAGAAAAAGAAATAAGAATAAATAAAAATTCACGGTATTGCCCATGTAATTGTAGGTTAATGATACTAAAATAAAATAAATTATTAAAAAAAAAAAAAAAAAAGAAAAGAAATGGAAGCAACCTAAGTGTCCATCAGTAGATGAATGGATTAAGAAGATGTGGTACATATACACAATGGAATATTATTCAGCCATAAGAAGAAAACAAATCCTACCATTTGCAACAACATGGATGGAGCTAGAGGGTATTATGCTCAGTGAAATAAGCCAAGTGGAAAAAGACAAGTATCAAATGATTTCACTCATATGTGGAGTATAAGAACAAAGAAAAAACTGAAGGAACAAAACAGCAGCAGCCTCACAGAATCCAAGAATGGACTAATAGTTACCAAAGGCAAAGGGACTGGGGAAGATGGGTGGGAAGGGAGGGATAAGGGGGAAAAAGGGGCATTACGAGTAGCAGATGTAATGTTGGGGGGTCATGGGGAGAGCTCTTCAACTCAGGGAAGACAAGTAGTGATTCTATAGCATCTCAGTACACTGATGGCCAGTGACTTTAATGGGGTTGGTGGGGGGTTCCTGATGAAGGGGGTTGTTTAATAACCACAATATTGCACATGTAATTGTAGATTAATGATAGCAAAATAAATTATAAAAATAAAAAAAAATAAAAAAAAAAAAAGAATAAATAAAACTGTCTCTACTTGCAGACGAATGATCATCTACTTAAAATATACCAAAGAATCTACAAAGATCAACTAGAACTAGTAAGAGAGAGCTTCACACGGTCATGGGATACAAAGTCAACACAGAAAAATAAATTACATTTCTATGTACTGACAATTAGAAATTGAAAAAAATACCATTTTCCATAGCCTTAAAAAATGAAATATTTGGGAATAAAACAAATTGTGTACAAGATTTATATGCAGAAAATCATAAAAACATTGCTGAGAAAAATTAAGCAAAATATAAATTGAAGAGATATAGAATGTTTATTCATGGGTCAGAAGACACATATTGTCAATTCTCTCCAATTTCACCTATCAATTCAACAAAATCACAATCAAAATCCCATCAAGCTTCTTTGTACAAATTAGCAAGCCGATTCTAAAATTTATATGGAACACAAGGACCTACCCTGTGTAAAGTACTTCTGAAAGGGACGAGCAAAGTTAAAGGGCTCTGACCACTATGAAGCCACCATAGAGCTACAGGGATCCAGGTGGTCCAATTCTGCGGTGCGCAGATGCCAAGGTGAACAGGACAGAATCCAAAAATAGACCTACACGAATGTGTCCAATTAATTTTTGACAGAAGAGCCAAAGTAACTTAATGAGGAAAGGATGATCTGTTTTTACAAACAGGGCTGAACTACTGGATATACATGTGTCAAAATATGGACCTTAGCTTTGTTCACATCACAAAAAAATTAACTCAAATGGATCACAAGTTTACATATAAGAACTAAAATGATAAAACTTCTGGGAGAAAACGTAACAGGAAAATCTTTGTGACCTTGGGTTAGGTAAAGATTGCTTTGATATAACACGAAAAGCATGAATCATAAAGGGAAAAAACATGATGACCTGAACTTCATCAAAATTAAGGACTTTTACTCTTTGAAAGGCATATTTAGAGAATGAAAAGACAAGCCAGAGACTTGGAGAAAACATTTGCAAATCATTTATCTGACAGTGGACTTGAATCCAGAATATATGAAAGAACACTTACAACTTGGTTAGATACACAACCCAATTACAAAAAATGGGAAAAAGATTTTAATAAATTCATCAAAGAAATATACGGGTGGCAAAATAAACCTATTTTTAACATCATTAATCATGAAGAAAATGCAAACTAAAATCAAAATGAGACAGGACTCTACACCCGCTAGGCAACAGATCACAGTCTCAGAGGGACCGAGAACCTGGTAGTAGAGACCTGAAGAAATCACTGCACCACTTCCTGACTTTCAGGAACCTACATTGAATGACACTGAAGACACAGATGAAAGAAATACAGAAGAGGAAAATTCCCATTTTACTTACCCCATAGCAAACTCATCTAAGTTTGTTTTTCCCAGTAGTAGCGCTCCCTGGTCCAACAACTTCTGAACTACTGTAGCATTATAAGGTGGCACGTAACCTGAACAAAATGCAGTTATTTTTATTACGAGAGAAAACAGTGAACATGTAAATCTTATGCGAGAAACAAGACTTTAAACTGTAATTAGGCAATTCACACGGGCAAGTGTGATTTATTCCCAATCTGACTAGCAGGTTGTAGTTTCTTCTGAAAGTTAATTTTTTCTATTACTAACTGCTATGTTTTCTACCTAAAAACATTGACTTTAACAATTAGTACTACAGAACAGTGAACGATAGAGATGTACCTAGTTCATCTGAAATGCACCGCAAACCATTATTTTGCTCATGGTATTTGACTTTTCCTTCCCCAATGATGCTCTATCACACAATAATTTTTACTGATTTCTAGTCAGAAATAGGTATTTCTTTTCAATTAAAGCTTCCTCTACCTAGTGCATGTTCCAAAACAACCAGCAATGGTCCAGTTCACCTCACGGAGTACCTCTTTTAGTAAGCGGTACTCTGAGTGAACTTTTCCCATTTCTTTTTCCTCATAGGATCCAAAAATCTTGATAAACATGCTTCCTTTTGACCTATGAAACTATAAAGAATAAAACTAAGCATCATATATGCAGATAAGTATAGTGATATAAGAAATGGAGGTGTTGGGAAATAAAAAAAAATCACCTGGCAGTAGAAGCTAACAAATCTTCACACCATCCACAAGAGACGGGGAACCACAGCCACTTCACCCTTAGCTCATGTCATTAGTGAGTGGGGACTGGAGGCCGCTTACTGTGCCTGTGGCATCAGCTACTGAGTCTCCCCAGAAAGGACTTCTAGAAGTTCCCACAGAGTGTACATCTACTAAGTGGGCCTACCTCTGAGGAAGATTTCTGCATTCTGAAAGAACAAATCTTAAAAAGGAAGTACTCCAGCCTAAGTATTTCCTGTGCAGATATAATTAGTCTGAGAATATCTTACTGATGTTAGTATCTTATCTCTAATTGAAACTGAAAAATAGCTACTTTTAATAAAACTATTAATGCTCTGATCAGTTAAACTTCACCTTTCAGCATGTTTGATGCACATGTTGTCTCGATGCCAGATGTGCTGAAGTTGTCTTTTACAGCGACAGGAATTCCATCTAAATCCCCAAGCGAGTGACCTGTGTTAAAAGTCAAAAGAACAGGAGACATAGCTAGTTCAAGATATAAAGATGTATTAATAACTAGTTATCAGAGTAACTAGTGGTGTTCAGTAAAGACGCTTCTCCAGAAATCAAATTTATGTTAGAAATTTATTAGTTGGACATTTAAAACATCACATATTCATAGCCTCATTTTCATTACACCTCATGGCAAGTTCTTTAAATAAGGGTATGTTTTAAGTGAACAACTTCACTTGCTGAATGGAGACAACTACAACCCATCAAACTCTTTCTCTAGGGATGTAACAGGTACAATTCGAAGTGATTTACCTTTCTTGTATCTTCTCTCTGACTCTTCAGCTTGCTTTAAGGCTACCTCTTCTGATACAGTAATGTAAGCATTTAGGAACTTGGTCTTCTTGATATGGGAGAGACATTTCTGACAGAGCTCTGTCGGAGTGATTTGTCCTTGTTTCAGTGCTGTAGAAACCTATAATGTACACAATTCAAAAACCCTTTACTAAGTCTGCAGAAGTTTCAAACACTACTCTAAGGGGCAGATAGAAGTGTTAAGTATAACATTTTGATGAGAAGCTTGATTCAAAATCAAGAGGACACTCACCAACATAGCTGAGGAACCGCAAGTCAGTCTTGCTCAAACAAGAGCAATGGTTTAAGTAAACCACCCTGTCTAGGAAGAGGAGAAGCCCAGCAAGGGTCAAGTGTGGTTCAAGGTAGATGGTGTACGGAGAGTACGAGACAGGCGATCCAGAGTGGAAAAAAGGAGAAATGAGTTGGACAAGGACCGGCAGGACTTTAGGGCTCTAAATAAGATCTTCCTATCGATTATAGAGTTCAAGTTAAGAGCCACTACAAATTGCTAGAAATGCTTATAAAATGTGGGTTCATTAGCAAACTAAAAACAAACACATTTTTTCTGAGATCCACCTTTGAGGCATGAGGAACGCTAGTAAAGAGGGCGTCAGAAGGAAATCTGCTCAGCAAGCACCAGAGCCTCTATACTGATCATAAGGGGAGCCTGAGTGACGGTTTAACACTTCCTAGAGGATGTAATAATAAATACTCACTAACCAGATAAAAGGAACGAGTAACAAGAAGTCAAAGATGATACCAAAGCCCTGGAGATAATAGGAAAGAGCGGGTAAGACGGGAGGTCAGAGACAAGGGGCCTGCAGGAAGAGGTAATATTTATTATTTACGAAGGGCAGACAGGGCTGCCACACACATTATTACTCTATTTAACCCTTAAAACAGCCACATGAGTTATGTATTATTAACCTCATTTTACAGATGAGGAAACTGAAGGTCAGAGAGGTTAGTCAGTTGTCCAAAGACACACAAATAATAAATGGTAGAGGTAACTTCATGACACACACTCCTTCACCACTTCTCTCTGCACCAGCGGGAGCTTAGTCTGTCCTCAGTTAACTGTATTTTCAGGTGTCCATCAAGCACTCGAGGGGAAAATTTGCACGATCTGCTCTCTGCTGTTGAAGAAATCATCAGAGCAGTGGTACTCTTCGGGCTGAGGGTTTCACGTGAGAAGAGCAGGGCAAGAGGCCACCCAGAGGAGCCCTGCTGCTGATGCCCAAGAGGGGGAGAGGCTAACCATGGGGAGGCCAGGGGGGGACTCAGGGGCGGGGAGGAGCAGCTGGGCTGGACTTACGGAGGTCACCTAGTAACAAGAGCATTTCTGTTGAATGGTTTGTATGCGATGTAAACTCTTTAGAGGAAAGAAGCTCGAGAGAAATAAAAGATAGCACTGTATTTTAATATTGTGAAAGGACAGTGGTAGGCTGGGTGGAAGGGAGTCAGAAGTAGCAAATACCCAGAGCCAGAGAGACAGAGAGGTGCACAGGGCAGGCCTAGCCCATGGCGGAGTTGTAGCAGGGACGACAACTGTGTCTGTCACTTTCTTCCCTTTGCCGCCCCTCAAGTTCCCAGCGCCCACTACCCTCAAGGCGCCTTCTGACTCCCCAGCTGGTGTGAGAACACCAGCTAAAGGACTGATGGTGTGGTTCCAGGGCAAGAAATGAGATAGTCTAGGGGCACTCATTTCAGACGTTACTGCTTTGCACTTTTAAGTCATCCAGATTGGAGAAAACCTCTGGGGAACTGGAGAGGAGAAAAGATGGCAAAGGTGCCCGTCAACTCGAATGACTGGTCTAATGGCTGTGAGACTGACAGCACAGCTTCTCTGAGACAAAACGGAAGGGTCACATCTGAATAAACAATGAGATCAACTGTAAAAGTTTCTGTTAAAAAAACCAAATACTCTTTCCTTGGCACTTCTGTCCTCTAACGGGAACTAGCTTTTCCTGGAGGTCACTGCTTCCACAGCTCTCCCGAGGGGTGGCTGCCCTCCTCCTACCCGCAGGGACCAGACGGCCCAGCTCCGGGGGCAGAGCGTGCAGGCAGGTGTCCTCCTGGGCCGGAAAATCCCAGGCCGCCTGAAGTCCGGGCCTCGGGAGCTTGTGTCGCTCCACCGCCTCCCTGGCCCTTCTCATCCACGGAAGATTCTAGCGCTCAGTTCCCAGCAGCCTCCTGCATGTGCTTCTGCTCTTCCTGTTGACTTCAAGCTTCCAGGGCAGCACCCTGACACCTGGCCTCTCAGTCCCTGCCCTCACGCGGCACGGATGTTTCCTCCTCTTCATCCCAGCTGCCAACTCACAGGGAGTCACAGCCCCGCTACATCATTAGCAGCAGCTGTGTAACCTCTCAGACTTCGTCCAGTCACCCCACACCTCCTGTCCCCTCAGCTCATTCGCTCTACTACCTACATCACCAGCAAGAGAATGGGGACTCCCCTCCTATAGCCACAAGAAGACAGACAGACTCTCCCGACAACCAGTGAGGCCGAAAGACCCCAGACTTCCGGTGGAACCACGGCCCTGGCTCACACCTTGATTACGGGGCCTTATGGGTCTCTGGTGAGCACAGAAACCAGCTACTCCATTCCTGGACTTGACCCACGAAACTATGAGATGTTAATGAGATTGTGTTATTTTAAGACGAAAAGTTTATACTCATTTGTTATGCAGCAATAGAAAAACAACATACCTTCTTAGAAAAATTAAGAAATCTTCCTTGGAACCACTCTTCTTAGAAACCAGGGGAAAAGAAAATAGTTACTACATGTAATTTAGTAACTTTGTCCCTGTAACAATATTAATAATAGCACTTAGTTCTAGACGTTGTCCTAGTTGCTTTACATATCATTTAATCTTTACATCCACACTGAGGGGCTGATACTATTATTTCCATTTTACAGATTAAGAAATTCAAGCTCTTGTGTGAGGTCACAGAGCCAGAAAGTAGCAGAGCTGGGACCCCACCAAAGCCTGCTCTTGCTTCCAAAGCCCGTGCTCTGGACCACTATTCTACTTCCTGTGCCAGGCGTTACAGCACTTTCTCCTGTGTAACAAAGGGCACAACATCTTTTATTAGTTTTATACATAGTATCACAAGTTCACTTGGGAAGAGAACTGTCTTTCAAAAACAATTGTCTTGATAAATGCTGAAGGTATCGGAGAGCCCTGCAGGCTGAGTGTCCAGTCAGCTATACAATCCAATAACACACTCCATTCATACTTTTGTCCCCAATTCAAGAAACCCCATGGGGACCACGAGCAACCTGCACGTCCCTAGTCCAGTACCCCTGCTCAGTCCCCATCTCTCCGTGCTTCTCAGCAGCACTCAACCTAGGAGATGGCACTCTCCTCGAAGCACTTCTTCACCTGTGCTTCAGGACGCCGAGTCCTCCTGCCTGACCGCCATGCCTTCAAGTCTCTTTAGCTGCTTCTGCCCCGTTACTGACCTCTAGACGTGGCAAGGTTTTAGACCTTCTACTTTTACACTCAACTCCCCAGGTGATCTTATCGGGCCATATAGCTTTAATTATTTTCTATACTCTGGCCGATTTATACCCTCATTCATAGCGTCTTTCCTGACCTCTGAACTCTGTATCTGCCTGCTTAAGAGACACTTTCACTTGGCTGTCCAGGAGGCACCTCAAAACTAACACGTACAGAACAGAGGTCTTGATATGCTCCCCTGAGAGTCTCTCCCATATGGAGGCTCCTCAAATGACTAAAAATAGAACTACATATGATCCAGCAAGCCCCTTCTGGGTATTTATGCAAAGAAAATGAAAACATCAGTTCAAAGAGATATATACATACCTGCTATGTTCACTGCAGTGTTATTAACAACAGTTAAGGTATGGAAACAACCGAAGTGCACATCAGTGGATGAGTGGATAAGAAGATGTACATATAGACAATGGAATTATTCAGCTAAAAAAACAAGACTGAAATCTTGTCATTTCAGACGTGGGTGGACCTTGAGGGTATTACGCTAGGTGAAATAAGACTGAATGAAAAAGACAAATACTGTATGATTTCACTTACATGTGGAATCTATAAGTATAACAAATGAACAAACAAAATAAAACAAAACTCATAGATGCAGAGAACATGCTTGTGGTTCTCAGAGGGGAGGAGGGTCGAGGGGTGCGTGGAATGGGAAAAGAGGATCAGAAGGTACAGACTTCCAGTCATAAAATAAGTTGTCATGGGGATGTAATGTACACCTTTGTGACTAGTCAACAATCTTGTATTGTGTATTATGTAACTTTATATGGTGACGAGGGAATCTAGACTTATTGTGGTGATCATTTCATAGTGTCTACAAATATCAAATCTTCATGTTGTACATCTGAAACTAATAATGTTACCTGTCAATGTACCTCAATAAAATGTCAATATATCTCAATTAAAAAAAAAGGAAGTAAAAAAAGCCTTTCCCATCTTGATGTTATCATTTCCCCAATTGCCCAGGTCAAAAACGCAAGCATCCTCCTTGCTGCTTCTTTCCCTCAAACCCCACATCCAATCCATTAGCAAGCCCTAACTTACCAACGATACCCATTTCACACTACCTCTACTTCCGCCACCCTAACCATTCTGCCATCACCTCCTGCCAAAGCAGTAGCCTTCCAATGAGGCTTCCCGCTTCCTCACTCGCTGTCCTACAAACCATAGTCCTTAAGAGCAGCCTGAAGGAGCTTTTTACAGTTTAACTCAGAGCATGCCCACAAACGCACAATTTCCAGAGGCTTCCCATTGTATGTTGAATAAAATCCACACTCCTTACCATGGCCTAAAAGGTTTTCCATGATCTGGCACCTGCTCCTCTAACCTCATTCCTCACTATTCTCCTCCTCATTTACTTCTCTCTGGCATGCTAGCCTTGTAGCTATTCCTCAGCATGTCTAGCCTGCTCTTGCTCCAGAGCCTTTGCTTACTGTTCCCTCTGCCTGGAACACTCTTCTCCCAGATCTTCCCAGGGCTCACCTTTCATATCCTTCAGGTCTCTGTTAAATACCGCCAGTCCTCAGAGAAACCTCCCCTGACTAGTCCAAGACATCCAGCTCCCCCAACTAGTTCTCATGCCACAGCCTGCTTAGTTCTTCTTCTTCGTACTTTTGCTACCAAAATTCTGTTATTTACTTTAAAAATTTATTTAATGCCTACTGCCCACAAAAATGATGGTTTTGTGAGGGCAGGAGCTGCTGTCTGTCTTCAGTGCTAATTCCCAGGGTCTGGTACACAGAGGTACTCAATAAATGTTAGTTGAATAATTGAGTTGTTTAAAATTTGTAATCTGTTTTCCCAAAGAATGATTACATTTTCTTAGGCTAGAGTCCCAAGAAGTCTATTGAATATATAACGAATTAAACTTTAGGTTTAATAACATTAGCCTGTTGTCTGGCTCCTAGAAACACTGGGATCATGCCACAAAAGAGGAAGGTAAAAAAGACTCCCCCCTTTTCCTGAATGTACCTATATTAACTGTGATTAAATTGGCTTTGAGGCGCTTATGGGACAGACGGAAGAGGTGTCCAGAAGGCAGTCACAATTGCAGCCTAGAGGTAGAAGGCGTCCGGGAAATGGAGACACAAATTAGGGAATCATTGCTATCTTAGTGGTAGTTGAAGCCTAGAGAATGAACATATCAAGGCGGGAAAGAGCCAAAGATTACTCCTTCGTATTTGCAAAGGGCAGATCTGCCGGGCCCCTTGGCGAGACCCGCACCGGGGGTGTGTCCGGGCCAGGAGCCCACTCCGAGACGCCATCCCAGGCCCGACTCGCGCCTAAGCAAACGTCTGCGAGAAGCCCCACAGCCCGCGGTGCAAAGCCTCCCCTGCCGAGCTCCAAACTACAGCAAGGGTATGGAGAGCACACCCCAAGGGCCGCGAGATCCGAGGCCCCTACCCGGGTCCAGGAAAGGGGGCGGCGGGCCTGGCCGAGATGCGTGGTCAGGCCCGGGGACGCCAGGTGCCCGGCTTCCGCGAATCTGCCTGACCTCCCTGGGCCCTCGGCAGCCGGTTCCACTCACCTCTCGGAGAGTCCGGCCCAGCATGGTCCTCGTGCCCAGCGCAGGGCGCAGGGGACAGGCGGCAACGAGTAAGGTCAACGCCCGCTCCTGGTTACATGGGCGCAGCCATCTTTGATCGTCAATAACCTTTCAGCACCGAGTTCTTTGATTGGTCCAAATGCAGCCCGAGGAAATGATCTTTGCACGCGATTGGCTGGCGCCCCAGCTGCTCTCCCGGCGACGGAGAGCGGGTCGCAAGGAGGCTGCGGGCCAGGGTCGTAGAGGGTGTTGGGCAGCGCACGGCCTCCTGGCGCCCGGATCGTCCGCGGAGTTTGCTTCTCTCGCCGAGGCCTCCCGGGCCAGGGCTGGGTTTAGGGTTTTTCTTTTTCTTAAAAGGGGGGGGGGGGGGGGGGGCGTAAGGGAGGAGGAGAATGCGCCGAATACTGAGTGGAATGTTACCTGGAGCATTGCGGATCCGAAGAGCAGAATAATTCCACTTTCTTCTTGTTTCAGTTGCTCCATGAGGCCAACTTCATTTTTGAATTCTCAACTTTGAAATCGGCCAGTGTGTTTGGCAGATTTTGACCAAATTCAGGGGTGAGACTTTGATTCACTCTCGGTGCGTTTTAATTAGGGCAGGCAGTTCAACCATTGTTCGCGATGGTGTTTCTGAAGACCTGTGTGCTTAGAAGAAATGCATGTACTGCGGTTTGCTTCTGGAGAAGCCAAATTGTGCGAAAGCCTTCAGTTAGAAAGATTAGTACGACCTCCCCCAAGTGCACTGTCATGCCTGCTTGGGTGATAGATAAATATGGGAAGAATGAAGTGCTTCGATTTACTCAGAACATGATGATACCTATCATACACTATCCAAATGAAGTTATTATCAAAGTTCACGCTGCGAGTGTAAATCCTATAGATGTTAATATGAGAAGTAAGTTTTCAAAAGATATTCCTCGTAACCCCTTTTCCTTTTTTTTTCCTCCTTCAGAGAATTTCATCAGCGATCTGTTTTAAAATATCAATTGATATTTGCCTACACTATTTCCGATAACAAAAAGGAATTGTTTTGGTTGGATGGTATCTCAGATATTATTTACAAAATCTTTTAAATTGCAATGTCCAAAGTATACTTTAATCTTTTACAAAATTTCAGTCTGAATTGTTTCCATGTTTCCTTAAAATGTAAATGGGGACCGGAGAGTTCTGTCCACAACTAACATTTTTGTATATTCCCCTGGGACTTTGTGATATTCTGAGGTTTCATCACAGGTTTTAGAGGTTGGGTATGTAGTCACATCAGTTCAGAATTTGTATATTTTATAATTCTTCCTTGCTTTCCCACTACTCACAGTTTTCTCATGGACACAGTACTTTGCTAATTTCTGCTGCTGCATTTTGCCCTGGGCAGTTAAAATACATTTTCCTGTTGTGTTTCCTTCTAAATGGGAGTAATGTTATCATCTTAATTTCCCCTGGGGGATACTGACAAAGCTTGGAGAGCACTATATTCCTTAAATATATACTATGTAATTATTATAGTGCTGAAAAGATGGATTAAAATTTGTGAACTACTTTAACTTTGGAAAATAATGACAAAAATAATTGCATATGGGAACTCATCTACATCTTCAAAAAATTAAAAAACCTTATCTTTTGGGATGATTTATCAGTTTAGCTTGGTGTTCTAAGTAAACTGCCATGTATGATTTAATTTAACCATGGGTTTGTGTTGTAAAGGCCTTGTGTGTAGACCAGTTCTCATCAGACTGCCTCCATGACAATCACCGTATGTGAACTATGTATGATAAATTTTTCAAACACATATCCAATTACAAGGCTAAAATGAATGGTAGACTGATTCGTTTTGTGGAATTTATGGATAAGTGTGAAAGTGTTGAGACTTGGACTTCATTTGATTCTCAAATTTTTTAGTCTTAAGCTCTCTATGCTCTTAATAAAATGATTGGGCTTTGGTTAATGTGAATTAGAGCTATCAATATATGCCTTATTAAAAACCAGAAGTTTAAAATACTCATTAATAATATAGTAAACTTTTGTGTTAACATCACGAAGCTGAGCCAGGATAGAAGTGTAAAATGACGTAAAAATAGTGACTGAGACACAACTACACATGTGAAGCACTGAGCCAGGATTAGAGCATAGGATCTGCCTTCAAAGTGCTTATGGTGAAAAACAACTATTTTCCAAAATAAGCAAGAAAATTTACAAGAGTAGCATTGTTTTATACTTGTGCATCTCTCTCTTTGCTTTCTGGTTTAATAAGAGCTGGATTTTCACATGTGCTTCTGTATTCAGTTGTTGCAATATGGTATTTGAAGTAAGTGAAGACAGCCAGCCTCGGTACAGGTCCTAAGTGCACAGTTCATATTGGAAAAGAAAAGACTTCTTAGACTCCTCGGAAAGAACCTGGGGATGTAAAAACTTGGGAAACTGCTGGATTAGGGAAATAAAGTCCAGTTTCACTATCTTTAGATCTTCTGACTCCAATTTATAATGCTGTTATTTTTAACTTAGTGAATCTATCTAGACCTGTGCTGTCCAGGATAGTAGCCACTAGGCACACGTGGCTATTGAGCAGTTGAGATGTGGCTAGTCTGAAACGTGACGTGCAGTTACTGCAAAGTACACACTGGGTTTCAAAGGCTCAAGGAGAAAAAAGAACAGAAACTGTCTCATTAATGATTTTATATTGATTATATATTGACCTGGTAATAATTTGGAAATAATAAGAAAAAAATTTATTAAAATTAATTTCACTTGTTTCTTTTTACTTTTTTTAGTGGCTACTAGGAAATTTAAAATTACATATGTGGCTTGCATTATATTTCTATTGGACAGTGCTGATATAAATAACGTGAGGAATAACAGACGTTTCTTTGGGGAAGGGGCTTGGGGAAAGACTTGGGGGCTCTATTAAGAATGAACTGAAATGACTTTACTTTGATTGTCTCATGAAACCCCCATCTGTATTCTTTTTGCTCGCTTTGAAGTAGGAATGGCCACTACTACCTGGGTGTGTTGTTTTACCTTATTCTGTTTGCATTGGGCATGAAGATAATTTGGTTTTTACAGAATATGTCTTTAAGTGGTAGGTTTGTTATACCCAGTGATCAGCGTGTTTTTTCATCTCTGTTGATTATAAACCCTTTGGAGGTAGATCCCGTGCTCTCAAGTCTGGTTTGTTTCAGTGCATCATAGATGTAGCCGTCATTCAGTCCTTTTATGTCATTTTATATTTGCATTCTAATTTAAGATTACAAGCTAAAATTAGCGGTATCTTATCCATGAGTAATTTATACACTTTTGTTTTCCTTTAGATCTGTTAGCTCCTCATTTCTTTGAATGCACACGCATAATTTGTATTGGGTACATTTTAATTTCAGTAGGATGGCTGGATCTGGGCTTTCTTGACTGCTATTTAATAATATAATATTGTAACTCATTTTGCTTTTATATCGTATTCTTGAGACATCTTAGTTTTTTATGACTTGCTGGAGTAATATTATTTCCAACGTATCCTCTTTATTTCCTGCTCATGGATTCATTTTTGAGAAAGTGTGATCGTTGCAGTAGATATCTGAAATGGGAGCTTGGGGAAATAAAATAATGAGTAGGAGATTGCAAACTGTAGGAAGTGGTTATTTCCCTTGACAAGAAAGTAAGGACATGTCTACTTTATTTTGAAAGATGAAGGCAGGCTGCTTTTCTTTAGACAGTCCCTATTGTTGGACATAAAATCATAAATCATATAAATGGTTAACAAAATGAGTAATCTTAAAGTAGAAAAAAATAGCCAACTTCATCATACCAACAATTTCTTTAGATGGGATTAAAGTCTGTCAAGTCTTTGAAACTGGTGACAGATTAGGATTTTCCAAGTCCTCCCAGCTCTGAACCTCTAACCGTTAGAGGGGCGAAGCTCCTAAAGGCTTCTGTTCATTTGTGTCACCGAGCAGGTTCTCCATCACTCAATACCAGTCGCATGCTGGATTCGGTGCTCTTCTGAGTAGTAACCAATGAGCCGGAGGAGCTACTCTGTTGATGCGTTAGCCTATCAGGGCGACCAAGAAAATGTCCAACGACCTTGCCCTGCGGGCTCTGCATCTCAGAGACAGCTGAAGCCTTTTGCATCTCTTGAAACAGCAGCCAAAATTTGACATGGCTCAACGCCTACTTCGTTGCCTAAACCACATAGGAATTTCAGTGAATAATTGTTTAATTGTATTTGAGTGGTGGAGAAGGAATGTAAGACAGGAAACGTGAAACGTGACTTTTGTATTACTTGTGAAGTTGTTTTTTTCCTGAGGGTAGACTGCTAATCAGCCAGATGGCAAATGGGTAATATTGGCATGATGGCCATCAGCTTAGATTTTCTGGGACTATCCCAACTTTCAAACTTACTCCCATGTGTCTTGGTTTTGTATTAGGAAAACAACACCTGCAAGGCACCCACCTGTCAGCATCTCTCCTGCCCCCTCTGCCTCCCCTCCTGCAGTCTGCATTAACTGTATGGCTCCCATCTGAGGCCCGCCGTCCACTTGGGCTCTAGATTCCATCCCCTCCCACCTTCTCAGGAGCACTGTGTCAGCGATTCTTTCCTGGGTTCATTTCATCATCAATTTTTTCCTTCCCACTGGCTCATACCCATTCACATACAAACTTGCTGTTACCTCTCCTCTCTTTTAAAAAGGAAAAAACCTTCTCAGATCCTCTCTCCACCTCATCCTCTCCAGCCACTGCTCTGTTTCTCTGCTCCCCTTGCTAGGAGAACTATTTGACTGGGTTGAACGTTCCCACCGGTCTCCGATTCTTCACTTCCCATCTCCTTGCGAGCATTCCTTACCACAACAACTGCTATCAAGGTCACCAAAGACCTTGTGTCGTTGGTCCAGTTGCTGGGTTTGCTTTTTAAATGCCCCTTTGGATAACTCTTGTCAGCTGCATTGATTTCTGTGGACCACCCCCCTCACTGGTCCTGCAGGACACCACCTCACTGCCAGGCCTTTTCAGGCTCCTTTACTGGTTTCTCCTCCTCCTCGGGATCTAATGTACTGCCCGAGAGCGGGGAAGGGGAAGGGCAGACTCCGGTTTCGTGACTGGAGCATCGGCTGTGGTACAGGACGCTGGAAGGTAGGAAGAGGGCTTTCCGTGGAGAGCCTCCCAGCCGAAGCGCTGCGCTCCAAGAAGTGTCAGGAGAAGCGGCAGGAATGGGTCCGATGGTGTCTTAGCAGAGTCATTTTATGTGTTGAAGCTGTGTGATAAACTACTTTGGATTACTGTGGATAGAGTAGCCAGTTATTTGAAGCAAAAAACATTATGATCAGATGAATGTTGTCAGCTCAACTTGGCTGGTTTTAGTGTAAATATTCTTGAAAATAACAAGATAATGTATACTAAAACAATTAACCTTATTTAACATTTAACACCAGAACAGATGCAGCCAAATGGTTCTTTTCCACTTAGGAATCTATGCTTTTATTCCAATGATGTTGTTCTAGAAACATTTTGGGGGATGTGGGGACCATTATTCACAGACCGGTGTTAGTGTCAAATACTATTTCCATGTCTTAGTTAACTTCCAAAACGGCTTGAACATTTGTCTTCTCCAGGCTTAGCATCAAGCAACTTTGTTGTTTAAAAAGTTCACGAATAAATAGATTGACAAAGAAGACCTCTCCAAATAACAAAGTAAAACTGTGTAAGAAGAAACACGGAAAATTCTGAAGACAACTTTAGAACCGGAATTTGAAAAACATTTTGAGCAACGGTAGCTTCAGGCTTCAGTCTACCAAGTGGTCGTAACTTCCTCAGTATTTTTTTAAAGGAACAACATTTGTTTTTATGTTTTCCAATGCAATGGTAAAAAATTAGAAGGTTGATTATAATCTACATCTTGCCTGTGGTAGTTGTTCAGTCGTTCCAGTCATTCCATCTTTTGGAGAACACCGATACATTGTATTTTATAGGTGGTTATGGGGCCACAGCTTTAAATATGAAACGTGATCCTTTACATATTAAAACCAAAGGAGAAGAGTTTCCCCTGACTCTGGGCCGGGATGTCTCTGGCGTGGTGATGGAATGCGGCCTCGATGTGAGGTACTTCAAGCCTGGAGATGAAGTGAGTTATATTGCTATTCCTTTTCTAAATTGGCAAATTTCATTCGCATTTTTGGAAGTATATATATCGCTGGCCTTTTTTTCTTCTTTTCAACAAATATACTGAGCTTTGGCTGAATCCCTTGTTTTCTTGGTTCTGTCGTTATACTTCTCATAAACAATTCCAAAATAGCTGGACTATACCTGAGCTTTCTTAATCTAGTGCCTAAGAATCACAAGACTTTAAAATATGTAGAACTGGCACTTTTTTTTTTCTTGGAAGAGTTCTTTAATGACAATTTCTACCTTATGAGTTATCTGGTATTAAAATAGCTGAAGTTTAGAATAATCGCCTGTCACTTGTCACTTTAAACTTTCATACCAAGAAATTAAAGTGAGCTCGTAATAATAGCTAATACTGCGCTAGTTTGCTTTTTATAAAATAACACGTTTAATTCCTATGAAATAAGTCCAGTTAGACCCAGTTTACAGATGAAGAAGCCAAGCCACAAAGAGGTCCGTCCCTCAGCTAATGAGTGGGAGAGCCAGGGTACAAGCCCCGGAGATGGTGCTCTTACTGGTGCTCTAAGGAGTCAGTAAATCCAGTAAGACTTCCTGGCATCTGCTTCCAGTGTGCTTTGACTTGTTGATAAATCCAGAGTCCTACTAAGTAGTGCATATACGCCCTGTGGAGATTTTGCTTGGTGTATGTGGGGGCCACCCTCACACTTCGCTTTGGTTAGAAAACGCGTGCCTAACACCATGGCGTATGTGTTTCAGGTCTGGGCGGCCGTTCCCCCCTGGAAACAAGGCACTCTCTCAGAGTTTGTTGTGGTCAGTGGGAATGAGGTAACTCACCGCTGTGCGCTGAAACGCTGTTAGAAGATGTAAATAAAGACTGGCAACTACCTCTGGAATAATTGGTTGTTTTTCAGATCGTTTCATGTTTTATTGGTAGTTTTGAAAGAGCTCAGATGGGGAATAGGAATTTTTGAAACATCAGAAAAGCATGTGATGTCATTTAACAACCTTGCCTGCCCAAGCGGTTGTCTGTCTGGTGGTGCAGAGATTTGCAGCGAGGTCTAGAAACGCTGTTGTGCTTCTTGGCTTTACCCAGATGAATAGTCTAAACCAAACAGACCTAATGGAGCGTTACTGATTAATCATAAACAGAAGCATGGCAGTATCAGGCTGTTCAAATAACTTCAAAAACAGTCTAGTCAGATACACTCAGGAGAAAGGGGTTAACACTGAGGAAATTGGCTCCAGAAGGGAGGGCAGGGAGGAAAAAAGGCATATTACTGAGATTAGAGAAAGTCTGGAAAGATTACCTTCCGGTAAATGGGAGTAGAGGAAACAGCTGATCTCAAAAACAAATTACAATGGCTCCAGGTTTATTTGGATTTATTTCTAGTCAGGGCTAAAGGGATTATTAAATGTGGTCTTTTTATGAAGAGTTAAGCAGCTGTATCTGATAACATAACCGGTAAAACATTACTGAACTGTGAGGCAGGTTGAGTCATTTGGAGAATATTCCTTAGGGACTGTCTTGGAGCAGAGTACGCAGTAAAGACTGGAGCTGACAGAATGTTATCTGTGAAAGTGGTTGGATTCCTAGGAAGGTAAATGTGTTTAGTTGTGTTCATAAGTTTGCAAGTCATTGCTTATTTTGGACTGTTGTCTCCAATTCTAGGCCTCCCACAAGCCCAGGTCCCTCACTCACGCTCAAGCGGCCTCTTTGCCATATGTGGCTCTCACTGCCTGGTCTGCCGTGAACAAGGTCGGCGGGCTGAATGACAAGAATTGCCCGGGAAAGCGGTAGGTATCAGTGGTGGCCCCCCAACCTCCCTTCTTTCCTTCTGTGAGGGCTTTGAAGTAGATTTGTCAGACACGTTGCCACTGGGGCCATTTACATGAGCAGAGTCGGTTAACGTTTAAAAACATTTCCAAAGAACTCTGTTAGTTTGCACTTTCTTAACTTCATTCTGTTGATTCTTAGCCCAATCAATTGAGAATTTTAAAACTGAACCGTGTAGATGGACTTTGGGCATCTGGCCTTCTAAAATAATGCAGAATTTTGTATGTGAACAAGATTCATAGCTTTGATCAGATTCCTAAAAAGATAGAGAATCACCTCATTCGCTTTTTAAGAATGAAGTCACACTACAGGTGTGTTCTTCCTGCCTCTGTTAGGAGTTGCTCTCACATTTGCAGATTTCCGTGAAAGCCAGATATAAAGGGACCGCAGAACACTGTTGAATATTCTTGAGTCCTCTTAGGCTCCGTGCTGGGTTTTTGGCTAGCTCAGTTCTGGTGCATTGAAGTCTTGAATTTTGAATTAGCAACAACACAGGGAAGAAGAATGTCTTGGATGTATTTGGGCTCATCTCCAGACTCTGCTGCCCTGCCTGGTGCCTCCTCTATTACCCTGTCTTCTCTGAGGTTTGTAGTAAGAGTTCAGTGAGAGAACACGAGTAAACCTACAGGTCGCAGTACCGGGAAACACTCACTAAACGGTGGCTACTACTAGTAGAATGAGGTTAGAAACCTGGCATCACAGGGAAAACTGTTTTTTGTTGAGAAAACTAGGTGTTAAGAACCATTTAATGATTGTGACAGAGGAGAGAGCTGTAGGTCCAATTTTCATAAATTAAAATAATTTTTTGACTATAAGGATTGTGCAGATAAAATAACCATAGTTTTGTTGCTGGGAAACCTTGCACTTTGTATTTAATGCGTTGGGTTATAGAGCATTGAATTTAATGAAAGCTCAATAGCTGTATTTCTGAAAGCCGTGTGAAGGCTATTCATCTCATGAGGTGCTACCCTTTATTGTAGAATTCAAGGGACATATTTATTCTAAAGGTCAACCCTGTTTATTTTTTAAGCTTTTGGGGCTGTCTTTCTGGAAGTTGGCAGTTTGTCAAATACTCTGTTTAAATTAGCATGGCCACATGGGTTTTCCTAGTGGTTTGTCTTAGTTAATAACATTGCAAAAATCTTATTCAAGATTTTAGACTTTTATTATTATTGTGCACTCTGTGTTGACATTGATGCTTTATTGTTTTGATTTTTCCTTAAAAACACTGGATTTTCTCTGCCTGCATGACAGCGTGTGCCCTGTGGTCGGGGAGCTGCCATTCCTTCTGCCAGTTCGGGGCTCTCCGGGCATACGTGTTTTTAGTGCCTTGAAGAGAACAATTGAGAAACTGATCTAGCTGCCTCTTCTCAGATACTTAGATGTGTGCCCTCATTGTGTCGTTGGCTTTGTGGTAACTCTGGTACTGAGTTACCTTCAGTTTAAGCAGTAATGGCTTGGAACTGGGGTCCTGTGCTCCACTCTGCTGCCGCCTAATCAGGTGACCACATGCACCTGTTTACGGTCTCTGCGGGTCCCCCAAAGTACTGAGTGTACGATAGCTTTGGGGAATGGGAGGTTTTCTACCTTATAAGGCAATTACATATTATATCAAGTTGGACCTGTGTATTGATTTCGCCACATGTTATCCAAGCTGGAATGCAATGCACCGTCCAGAGCCTCACTAGCTCGTCATGGGTGCCTTGCATCCCTGTGTGCCCGCCCTCGGTGCTGCAGGAGATTTCAGTTTACTGCAGTTGCTACACATGTGTGGTAATAATGGCCTTCTCTTCCTCTATCTGCTTATCTGTGAGAATCGCCTGAGAGCTGTGAGCACCTTAAAATACTGTAAAGTACATTTACATGAAGAAATTATTATTACTCTAGTGGGATTTTATTATAGACATAGACTCATAGATTCTCGTGTCCCAAGAGACTTTTTTCTGTCTGAATATTCATGTGATCGGGGGGCATATTTTGGCCTCTCTAAGCAGTAATTCTTCTTTCTGCTAGCTGTTGGCATTAAGGCACGCTTTATGCTGCACGAAGCCGGTCAGTGTTCATTATCAAGGACCAACAGTCTGTTTTTCTAACCAGTTAATTAAAAAACAAAACAAAGCTAATGGTGACAGAAACACCCATCAGCGCCTTGAAAGTTTTGATAGGATTTCTTTATAACAAACAGCTTTTTGAAATGAAGACAAAGCTTTCTAAGGGTCCCGTGGTGTTTCCTTCTCCCCTCTGTTATATAATTATATTTCTGCAGCAACTGAGCTTCACTGACCAAGGGGACAATTTAATATTGATGTGATAGAGTCTGTCACTTTCACCCGCACTTTGGTGTCACTAGAAGATGCCAAATGAAGTGTTTTCCTTGTTATCAGCCCATCAGTAGTTTCTTCATGATTTATTAGTAGGAACACATAGATAACTTGGGGTTCTCAAGATGACAGAACTTTTTAAAAAAGTGGCTCCACCCAATATTTTTTTGGAAGCAATTCAGTCTGATGGTCATATTTGTTGGTAGTGTCATGGTGCACCGTGGATAGTTCTTGCTCTGCCTGAAATTCATCTTTAACTGGGAAAGTTATACTTTGCTCTGTCTGACAGAAGTATTAGACAGTCTTAGAAATTGAGCCACCCCTCCTCCACAAAATAATTTCCACGTTTAAACTGTGTATCCTTGACTTGCTGCAGTGAATTTAGGAATGCTTTTCACTGTTTCTTACTTGAGTTTAGGCTTTGGCAGTAAAGATTTTGTCATGTAAGTGCAAATTAGGTGTCTGATTAATTCTGTTTGTAGAATTAGGTTCAGACTTAAAAACCCTGGCTTCCTCCCCTCCCCATACAGATAAACTTGTAGCGGTGATTATAATTCCGTTTCCTTCGTTCAGAAACCTGCGGCCTGTGCTTGGCCCCACCACCCGCCTGTTCCTGCCCACCCTCCACTCCAGCCACCCCTGTGGACTGTGGGTTTTCATTTGCACTTGATGAGGCCGTACAGTTGGAAGGGGAAGAGGGAGAAGAAAGAAACCCATGTGGTTTATTTGCTTGAAGAAATCCTGGCCAGGAAGAAGCAGCTGGGAGGGGCAGAGGCTCTGGCCTGGCCAGAGGGGCGCAAACGAGCCTTGCCCCCGCTTCTGGGCCTGTTGGTCTGGGAGCTCCGGGCGGGCTCAGTTAAAGGAACAGGAGGGAAGCCTTTCCTGGCAGTTTGTGTCTTGCAGAGTAGCTGTCTTGGTGACTGGGGTGCTGCCTTGGGGGTTTAGAAGTCACCCCGTGTGGAGCGGGCTGTGACCTGGCTTCCAGCCCCACCTGCCGCTCAGCCGCGGCCGCTCTCACGGGGGTCACAGCTCAGAGTTGCCAAACCAGTGACGCTTCTCAGTTCTTATTAATCCGACGTCTCTGAGGTGTCTGGCCAGTTGGCCACCTCCTTAATGCTCACTTTGTCAGAGGCTCTGGGGACCCTTGACCCCCCTAGTTTTCCTCTTACTATTTCTCGTCGTTTTTAAAGGCCTCTGCCTTCCGCCAGCCTGAGCTGTTGCCAGTACCCAGCGTCCCTCCCCATCCCTCCTGTCTGCCGCGCTAGCTCATCGACCCCGACGCTCTTTACATCTTGGTGACTTGGCAGGTCTACGTTTCTAACGTCTATACTAAGTTTCAGCTGCCTGTCCCTTTGTATTTTATTTTATTATTTTTTAATAGTTTATTTTGGTATCCCTAATTCCCTCTGTATTTTAAACTCAATTTATGCAAAACAAGACTATCACCCTGACTCTTCCTCAATATTCCTGAAGTCAGTGAGATTTACCTCAAGCCAAAACCCACTATTATTCCCAAACCCTTCTCCCTCCCCTTCTACTGCACAACTCATTATTGTTCATGTCATGTAAAGTTTAGAATTGTTGTCAGATTCCAAGTTTCTTTAATATATGAGCTGTAAGATTTCAAGGCATTTCAGGTTTTCTCACGCAGTGAATAAGCCTAAAATCCGTTTGCCTTTTAACGGGCAGCCCTCCCTCACTTGTCTGTTGTCGATATCTTCCCAGTGGTGGTGTCAGAGGACAAAAATAACACAACTTAGAAATGCATTTGTCCTTTATTCACGGGTTGGGGAGCACTGGTCACAGGGGATGTGGGGCACGAATGAGTTTCACAGAGCATTAGAAGAGGCAACATGGAAACAGCATGATTGTCCGGGAGGTCAGGGGTCTCCCTGCAAGTCGGGCAGGCCCTGTTTTCCAGAGTAAGCTAAGCTACCGAGAGCCCTGTGGGAGGGTCACGGGCAGTGTTAGCATCCTTGGCAGTGAGGCATTTCCTAAGTGCAGGCTGACTTAGCTTCAGATCTGTGACCCGGCCTGGGCGCCTGGGGCAGCCTCCAATTTGTGTGTCCTGATGCACAAAATAACTTTCCCAGTGGGGTGTTGTAGGTTTTTATATGTCTTTAAATTGGAAGAATTTTCTACAGACTAACTTCTGGTTCTGTACCTTGTTTAACCATTTCTGTCCCTCACAACTTACATAATCCAGTGCCGGGCACCTTGGTACTTAGACTTATCATAATAAAATTTTGATGCTTTATTATGTTGACTTATGAGAAGTAGGAATATTCCTGGAAGGCAATCCTAAACCAGGACGGCCTGCAGTAACTTCACTGTATGCAGAAATGACTGTGGGCCACTTCAGTATTTCCCACGAAGCCCAAAGCAGATGTATTTCCAAACCAACTTCCCTTCAGCCAAACCTGGTGTCAGCTGACAAGAGGGGAAGTATAATGGAGCGTGTAGGAGTGGAAAGAGACAGAAATTTTAACGAAAGAGACAGAAATTTTAACTCTTTGTGGTTAGTAGGGGAGAAAAAATAATTTCCCCTATGCCCTTCTGAGTTCTCTGCTGAAACCTTTGCAATAAAACACTAATAAGAGGAAAACCAACAGAAAAGTTTATCGACATGTATACCTCACACATAGATGGGAGAGACCAGGGAAAAATGAATAATTCAAAGAAGTAGCTTAGAATTCAAGCTAAAGCACCATGTTCAGCTTAAGACAGAAGAAAGAAGCATGTGGGGAAGGCTACTTGTGGAGAGGTTACCAGGAAAAAGCAAGAGTAAAATTTGTTAGGCATATTTAAGTTGGTGCCTTCTGCATTCATAAGGGTCTGAAGTTATCTCCAGGGATTAACCTTTGTCCCTCCTGGTAGAGAGAGGGACAGCTTTGTAAAATTATGTCCTCCTTTTATAGGCAAATAGGGATGGGGCAGAGAGCTTGCTTCTGTTTCTTCTCAATTATCTTCAGCTCAAAATAATCCTTATGCCTAAGTGGTATGTTTTGGGATGGCATATTCTGCCGCCCTTTATTGGCGTATCTTACTTTAGCACATTTTACACAAAGGTATGTCCATGCAGATATTTTGCTCGGGTTCCTCTCAGGGCCCAGACTCAAAGTTTAAGCTTCTTTGGCTCTGTAGAGGAGAAAAAATACTTTTTTTCCTCTACCAAGTTCTTGGCCTGTTAAAAAAGACAGATTAACAGGAGAAAAGAATACAAATTTACTTAAGTTTTATGTGACACAGAAACCTTCATAAGAAAGTGAAGACCCGAGGTAGTGGTTAAAGCTGAGGGTCATGCTACGTGTGTCGAAGAAGGGAGAGTTGTGAAAAAAATGTGAGAGGACATAAGGTCTGACTAAGTCCAGGCAGGAAACTGGGGCAGTGAGCAAGGGCAGTTCTTATTCATTCCTCTCTGCACACCTCATCTTGGAGGTAAGGCCGCTGCTCCCCTCCAGGCCCAGGGAGGACCCCTCTCACAGGAGGTCCTGACCTACTTCTGGGGAGAAGGTCAGGGAGCCCTTCCTGCACAAGCTGTTTCTCAGACTCCTTCAGCTTAAGATAGGCAGTCTGCCTGGGCACCGTAGTTGGTGTGCTATGTCCCGAACCCCAGCAGCTTCACGGCAAATCCGCCTCTGGCCGCATGACTTGTCGTTCTCATCCAGCCTGTTGCCATTATGAACCTTCTTTCCCTCTGTTCTGCACCTGCTTGAAGGAACTGGCGACTTGCGACAGTTCCCACTGCCTGTCCCATTTGGGGAGCTATGTTCCCAGTACCCGTGCTTGAAATTTTGGATACATTTCCCACAGAATCACTGTTATACTCTGTGTGACGTTCTCTGTGTGATGTTCTCAGTCCATTATGGGTTAGCTAAACCTTTATAAATGGCTTCCCTGGATACCTTGCCAAGATATAAATAGCTTTGTTTTCATGGAAAAATGTGTAAAAAGTTCTGAACTAATTTGCATGTGAACTCTTCAGTAAATTGGGAAAAGTCTGCATGAATTATAGGGGCTTGGAAGGGGACACAGAGATCCAGGCTATCTTGGTCATGTTTGGTTGATTTGTAGACTGTTCCCTTAATCAGAATAAGTTTCTCACTCTCTTTAGGGAGTAAACTTGGCATGTTATGGTATACTTTGCTGCCTCTCACCCATTTTTTCCCCAGATATAAAAATGTGTGGGAAACTAAAAAATGAGATTATACAGTTTTGGCATCATCATTATTTCTTAAAGACCAAATGTTTCTGCTCATGGGACGGTTAGCCATATTTAAATCATCTTTGTTTCTGAGACTGTAGGAATTAATGGAGGGTACTCTAATCTTGTAATGTGGCTTCTCTCCCCCAACAAATGCATGGTCTAGAGGGAGTCATATATCTGCGTTATATACTTCTGTGTTTGAAAGATGGGAAACTAAATAAAAGCTTAAATAATGCTTAAAATGCCAATTATTTCTTTTTCTGTAACTTCTAGACTACACTTCTGTGATGATTTTTTTTGGTATCATTAATATAAAATCACATGAGCAATACTGTGGTTACTAGACTCCCCCCATTATCAAGTCCCCCACATACCCCATTACAGTCACTGTCCATCAGCGTTGTAAGATGCTATAGAATCACTACTTGTCTTCTCTGTGCTATACTGCCTTCCCTGCACCCCCCCTACGTTATGTGTGCTGATTGTAATGCCCCTTATTCCCTTTATCCCTCCCTTCCCACCCACCCTCTCCAGTCCCTTTCCCTTTGGTAACTGTTAGTCCATTCTTGGGTTCTGTGAGTCTGCTGCTGTTTTGATCCTTCAGTTTTTGCTTTGTTCTTATACTCCACAGATGAGTGAAATCATTTGATACTTGTCTTTCTCTGCCTGGCTTATTTTACTGAGCATAATACCCTCTAGCTCCATCCATGTTGTTGCAAATGGTAGGATTTGTTTTCTTCTTATGGCTGAATAATATTCCATTGTGTATATGTACCACCCTTCTTTATCCATTCAGCTACTGATGGACACTTAGGTTGCTTCCATTTCTTGACTATTGTAAATAGTGCTGCAATAAACATAGGGGTGCTTTTGTCTTTTTCAAACTGGGCTGCTGCATTCTTAGGGTAAATTCCTAGGAGTGGAATTCCTGGGTCAAATGGTATTTCTATTTTGAGTTTTTTGAGGAACCTCCATACTGTTTTCCACAATGGTTGAACTAGTTTACATTCCCTCCAGCAGTGTAGGAGGGTTCCCCTTTCTCCACATCCTCGCCAGCATTTGTTTTTCCAAGTCTTTTCTATGTTGGCCGTCCTAACTGGTGTGACTGTGTTGATTTTTATAGGTAATGAATCTGAGGCCTACAGATTCAGTGAGTGAGAGAGTTAGGACTAGAATCCAGGACCCTAGATACCAGCCCTGGCATTCAGATTTCTGGGGCTAAGCCGGGAAATGGAAAATGGAAGGACAACTCCCTGTTGTTAGCTCTCCGGCTGTTTTGTAGTGTGTTCTGTGTTTATTTGCAAGGCAGTCCGGGTGTGACACCTTGCATCAGAATACTAAAATACTGAAAGATGTGGCTGTAGAGTACTTTGGTGCCCAAATGCTAAACTAAAAGTGACTCCTTGTGGAAAAGAAGCCAACATTGTGTTAGTAGCTTTAGTAGCTTAATGTATGCTCGGGGGAATTCAGAGCTTGGGCAGAAATGACAGAGAAAATTAGATGTTAGTGTTCAAGCATGCATAAGCGGTGTCGTAATTACTCATGCTTTCCCCCATATTTTTTACATCTGCCACAGTGTAATGCCCGCTGATTTCCTCTGTATGTGGGCTGCAGAAGTAGAAGAGAAATGTGATTAAAAATCTTGGCCACTTTGAATTATGGTGCCTTTTGTAAATAGAGTTGTTTCCTGGGCACCGGCGCCTGGGAACCGGGACGCGATGCAGCGCGCCTTTCCTGCCCGTAGCGGAGACGCCCCTGCTGAGCCCAGGGTGACAGACAGCACGGCCGCCGGGTGGAGGGCGTCGCCCTGGTTCGCGCGCACGCGGCGCGGCGCTGGCAAGCCCCGCAGCCGTTCCCTGGGTGCGGAAAGGGCTTTGAAGAGTGCAGCCGCCGGACTTCAAGTGCGCCCCGGTTGAACCTGTACAAAGCGTGGGCCGGGAATGCTGCGTCCCCAGGACCCTCTCCGCGCGGAGCTCCGCACGGGGCCTGCTCCTGCCTGATTCGCACTTGCGGGCGCCCCCCAGGGGCGGCTTCAGGAACGGGAGCTGCCATTGGAGGATCACTCCCTCTTCTGATAAGTGCTGCTGGGAAACATTTTTTTTTTTGCTTTATTATTTGGAGGACTAAGGCTGCTTTGTATCAAGAGTTATGGGAATGAGCTGAACTGGCAGTAGAAAGTTGGCGATGTGTCGGGCAGTTGGATCCCTAAGCAGCTGTTATATTCGGTGTTCTCTGAATCCAGTATTATCAGGGTGAGCATTAGAAATTAGGTGCAAGCTTTTCTTAACTGGAAGAAACTGTACTGCAGGCTTTCAGATAGCCAGGTGAGTCCCACACGTGAGGTAGTAGCAGGTGTTGCCTTGGCTGTGACATCTAATTCTGATTTGGATCATTTTTAAAGTCAAGGAACATTAACCAGGCACCCGCTTCATCTGGGGCCGTGTGCCCGGGGCTGGGCATAATGTGAGGTCTCCGCCCTTGAGGCCGCGCAGAGCAGCCTGGGAAGCAAGCACGTGACTATGAGTCTCCAGTGTGACAGATGTCAGATGGGTAGTGTGGAAACTGGGGTCGGGGCCGTGTCAAGGATATTGTGCAGGAAGACGGAGACCTGGCCTTCAAGGGAAGGGAGCCTTGGTGGGTAGTGAGCGCATTTGAGAGCAGGAGGAATGGGCCTTGGGAATAAGAGCAAGGGGACTGGGGTGGCTGAGGTGGAGGGCTCTGTTTAATTAGTAGTGAGAAGTCAGTGTTGAGATAAAGATTAGATGGTGAAGAATTTAAGTGAGGGTTTAATTGTTACATTTCTATAAGAATATGTCAGAGGAAGAGGGTAAAATATTTCATGGATGAATTAATTTTTAGATGTATCTGTGGGGCATTTTAAATGCTTTCTTTCCCCCAGTTAGAAAATACTAAAGATGTTAAATGTGTGAATTGAAGGATTTTGGAGGAGTTGATGTTTAAAGTTTTTCTATTCTTCACAATTTATGTTTCATTAAAATTAAAAGTAACTCTTCTAGAAGGATCATAATTTTCAAGACTTGTTTTAATGGCACTTAATAGTTCATTTCAAAGCGAGCTGCTGGCTCAGAAATTTTCGTTGTAACTTTTAAGATCTAAAGGGTGACCACCAGCCCTCTGTGATTTGGGCAGAGAGAAAAAAATACAGCGAAACTAGGGTCAAGACTGTAGACAGATGAATGTTCCAAGGTCTGGTGTACTTGCTTCAGGTAGGTGGCAAGACTCAGTCCACTTTCCAGCAGCCAAGTCAGGGACAGATAATTAGAAGCACAGATACTCCCACCACCTGGTCTTTAGAAAAAGGTTTTTCTTTTGGCGCTTATAAAGGGAGTCTTCCGGAGGAACTCCTTTATCTGTATCTAGTGAATGCAGTACCACATTCCAAGCTGTCACTTCGGCAGTATAATGGATATAGTTCAGCACAAACAATTTTCTGGGAACCTGGGACTCTGCAGTCCAAGGAGGCAATTCTCTGGGGCTCCAGCTTAATTCAAGGATAAAATGTGAGAGCACGGGTCAGGGGGATCCTTGACTAGTGATTCTCCTTTGGGTCACACACTTCTTTGGGAGCACTGACCTGGACCCCTCTCCCCTCAAGCACATATGCATAATCACACCAACTTTTAGATGTTACTCCAGTCCGTTCACAATTTCAGAGGGTTTGCACCCTCATGCCCACCACCCCCACTCATCCATAGACTCCAGGCTGGACAATGTGTTGTGGAGCGGCAGGAGGTTTATGGTGAGCCGACCTGGTAAGGCCTGGGGATGGGGATGTCTGTGCTCACAGCACAGGTTCATGGGCTTTCACGGGAAGCCGCACCGGGGATGAAGTTGGTTTCCCGTTTATGAAAGTTGATGAGCTTGTTGGGACGTGAATGAACAAGATGTTTATTCTGCTTTGGCAGGAATGTGGTCAGGAACCCACTATTTTTTAGGGAGCAACTGAATCTACTCAACACACTCAGAACTCCCTCTTATAGAGAAAACGATGATAATTTTAGCCTAGAAAAACAGTAAGGCAGATGTTACTAAGAACCATCTGAGCTACTTAAAAAAAATACAGTTGAACAACACAGGTTTGACCTGTGTGGATCCATGTGTATTTGGGAATTTCTCAGTAAATATATTGGAAAATATTTTGGAGGTTGTGACAATTTGAGAAAACATTTTCTTTTCAGTAGGTTTACTGTAAGAATACAGTATATAAGACATATATATGTGTCAATCAACTGTTTGTTATCCATAAAGCTTCCAGTCAATAGTAGCCTATTAGTAGTTAAGTTTTTGGGGTGTCAAAAGTTATATGCAGATTTTCAACTACACTGGGTTGGCACCCCTAACCCCCATGTTGTTTAGGGGTCAACTGCACAAATTATTGGTATTTTTGGTACTTGGTATTCTTGGTAAAGAGTTCATAGAATATCTGATTTTAAGCATTTATGGCTTCTTGGTGAACCTAAAATGAAGATCTCTGAAATACAACCTTGGGAAGCTGAATGAGTTTATTTGCCTTTGCGATTGTTTATCTTTAGGCCAATTACATGTTGAAAACATCTTGTTTATTTATCCAGTTTATTGGCCTATTATTTTCATTAATTATCGTTTCTTTTGCATTGCAGTGTTTTAATCTTGGGTGCTTCAGGTGGAGTTGGTACTTTTGCTATACAGGTACACCAATTTCTTTATCTTGTGAATAGAAAAATGATTCTTTTATGAATTTATAAATTCATATCTTACAAATTATCTTTCCTTAAAAGTGAGAGAAAGGTAGGTTCAGTAAATTCAGTGTAATTTCAGCTTACTCTTCTGAGAAGGTAATTTTCTAACATAGAAGGAGGTGTTTACCTTTCGAGGGTTTTAATGTTAGTTAGTTTGTGGATGTCCTGTATAACAATGTAGGAAACCTTTTAGCAGGGAAGACTGTGGACAGTGTGTGTGGATGGGAGTTTGCCATTTGGTAGAAATTGAGAAGCTGGTTCTAAAATGTGTATAGAAAAACAAGAGCCAGAATGCTGTAAAGATGGCAGTATTCCTCTAACATGATCTACAGATTCAGTGTGGCCCTATCAAAGTCACTGCCGCCTTTTCTGCGTAAGTGGACCGGATGATTCTGAACTGCAAGGGGCCCTAGATTGCCATATAATCTGGGAAAGGACATGGGAAATAATCATGTGGGACACAGAGAAGGTGCTGGCTGTGAACCGGGAAGAGGGCTCTCAGCAGAAGATGACCATGCATTCAGCCTCCAGAACTGTGGGAAATACGTTTCTGTTAAGCTACCCTAGCTGGGTATTTTATTATAGCAGCCTGAATAGACTAAGACAGAAACCAGGGCCTCGTCCAGAGACTGTCAGTAAATGTCAGTTAATGAATAAGTGAATGAGGGAGGGAGGGAGGATACGAGGAAAAGAGAAATATCATACCTGTGGGTTAGAGTATAAATTTGGCACAATCACTTAGAAAAATCTTTTGACACCATCTACTAAATCGGAATATAAATTGCCCTGTGGTAACCCAACAACTCCACTCTAATGAGTGCACCCTACAGGGGGATATAGATGCATGTGCACTAAAAGGTAAGCACCAGAATTACAGATACTGTCCCCCAACCGGAACAACTCAGTGTCCACCAACAGTAAATGGATGAGTACTTGTGGTAGAGGTTCGCATGGAATATTATATAGTCATGAAAACAAACGACAGTGGAACACAATAAAGTACATGATCTCACAAGCAGAATATTAGTGAAAGAATTCAGAAACAAAATACAACCCACATGATTCTACTGAATTAGATTCAAGAACAGATGAAACTAAACAATAATGTTTCAGGATGCCTACCTGGATGGTAACTCTTCAAAAAAAAAAAAAGGTTACATGAAAGTCTGGATAGTGGTCTTTCCTTCCGAGGGAGTGAGGAGGTCTGCACTGGAAGGGGAAAGGGAGGTGGCGTAGGGGTGTGAGTAGTGGCCTAATTCCTAATCTTGAGTGATGCTTATGGGGGGTATTTGCTTTGTAATGATTTGTTAATCTGTACATTTTTATTCTGTGCACTTCTCTGTGTTATATTTCACCACAAAAATATTTTAATACAATTTAAAAAACTGAGGAATGGTGAAATATCAATGTTAAATCCCATGCAAAGTTATTATAAGAAGAAAGAGTATAAAGAGTAGACTGATCCCATCTCCAGACAACGAAAACCCTTCAGAAAACATGCCAACAAAACAGATACAAATGTAACCTGCAATTTCAAAACAAGCTAAAAGAAGTTAAAAATTTGGTGACACAAGATATGAAAAAAAAAGTAAATCTTTAACTCAGGAAAAAAAAAAAGATCATTTAGCAATGAAGACTAAACTAGAAGGAACTCAGTAGCAGATAAACACAGAACAACGTGCTGCCCTAACAGGAATAGAATATGTGAATTTACAGAAGAAATGAGGAGCAAAAAACAGATTCAAGAAAAGTAACTGAAGGTAGGAAAGAATGTATGACATATGAACATATTGAATATATTGAAATACTGAATATCAATATATGGATAATAAGGAGTCTCTGAAGAAGAAAATGAAAACAAGGGGATAGACCAACTGCTAAAATCCAGAATTCAAGAAACTTCCCTAATTCCTGAAATTAAGTGATTTGAAATTACATATTAAATGACCACAGCACTTATCCAACTAACAACATGGACCTGGAGTGAGGAATATCAAGGAGAACCCTAGTAAAATTACTGGTTTTTAAAGGAAAAAAAGATCCTTGGGACAGCTTTAAAAAAAAAAGAGCATGGAACCTAGAAGAAAAACTAGATTATCATTGGGCTTTTTGGCAGAGTTCCTTGATGCCAGGGGAAAAATGGAGTAACAAATGTAAGACATTGAAGAGGATGCTAAGAATTTTATATACAGTAAAAATAGCCTTAAAGGGAAAAGCACACAAACTGTTAATAACATGCAAGAACTATGTTCTGATTCCTTGCTGAGAAATCTACCAGAGGGTGAGCTTCATACAACTAAAATGAGTGGAGAGACATCAAATTAAGAACTGATAGTAGATGTTCCATATAAAATTGTCTGTAGAACTAACACCAAATGAGGGGTTAGAGAGACTAGTGTGTGACAGCCAAATGCTCTGACAAGATAAATACAGTACAAATATTTTTTAAAGGGGGGAAGGCGGGAAACCATACATTAAAATTATTTTAATGCTTTATTAATCATTAGTGATACAGCATTATTATTCAGAGACTGTTCTTTATATAATATACAGTAGGACAGCTGGACATTTATGACATATCTTAATTCGGTTACCCCATGTCTTTGACAACGAGGATTTAGGTGTGGAAGGAAAAAGATACAGATGTAACAGGAAAGAGGTTAAGTAAAAGCTTTGTAGTCTCAAATTTGAATTGAAAGTATCGGTATGATACTCAAGAGATATTTTGTGTATGTGTGTACAAGCCAGCTCTTGAAATATCATTGCTTGCTAAAACAAGGCAGGGCTTGTCGGAGAATTGGCAGATTCCAGATCGAGGTGCAAAATGTACAATAAAGATCCTGGAGTATATTAGATAGCAGGAAAACTATCAAAGACTCGTTGAGTCCCGTCAAAATGACTCAGGAGCCAACTTGAAGAAACTCCCAAAGAAGTGACAGCTTGAGCTCAATAGAAATAGTGATAATACAGTGAATTGAAACCCTTCAAGTATACTCAGCCCATAAACATAAAAAATTGTACATGATGTCACTGCTAAAGGTTTTAATTTTCCTTACAGTTCCTGGGCATATAAACCCTTGGTCAATATTGCATTTCAAAAGTGGGAAATTAGATCTAGGATTATGACTGGTTTTAAAATCCTTTATTTTTTTGTATTTAACAGGTATTTGTTTAGTATCTATGTGTCCAACAGAGTGGGGCTTCAGTAGTAAGGAGAACAAACACAGAGTATCTTATATTCTAGCGAACCTTTGCAGCTTATAGTAAGGAAGCTCAAGAAACTGATACACAGGATAGGATGGTGGCAACAGCATCTGTTATGACCTATAATCATCAATACAAAAATTTTTCAGTGAACTTCAAATAATTATTCTCAAAGTAAGCTGTGAACGGCTCCCTTTTAATTCTATTAGACAACTTTGGAGCAGGATGCTTTCTGGATGCTTAATCCTGAAGAACATTAGAATTTCATTTTTACTGACATCTAGTTATTCCTTGTTATTTTAAAATATGAGGCATCTGTATTTAAATCTTAGGAACCATTTAAGTCTTTTTACTGCAAAAGAGAGCACCTGACCCACATTTTGAAAATAAAGTGGCCATATTTCCTTCTAGCACTCTTTAAGAGCGCCTTTCCATTTATTATGTAGTACCAGGTCCTGGCTTGTTGTCTGACTCAAGCCTGTACTAATACTTACAGGAGATGCCAATGAAGAGATGTTGCATGTTTATGTTCTGGATACATTTAAAATTGGCATTCCGAGGACGTGTGGTTTTTGTTGTTTTGTTTTTGACATTTCCCTTTGTCATCCTCAAAGCACTCGCCAAGCTTGAGGCCGTCAAGTCCTGTCTCTCCGATCCTGGGGAGGCTGAGCCCTTCTCTGAGTGGGCTGTCACAGCGTCATGGCGATGGGTGACTGGCCGGCGGGTCAGGGAAAATGAGGTCTATTTTTTTTTAATTTTCTTAGTGAACAAACATTTACTCATGTTCACTAGTCTCTCTGACAGGTGGCTTCCTGTACTCGTTAGGACAAAGCACTTCAGGCTCTCTGGGGAGCAGTCTAATCGGCACACACATGGTGCCGACTGTCTTTAAAACCGCGGTTGGTTTTTGTACTGACCCTCCTCTTTTCTGGGCAGGTGCTGAAAGCCTGGGATGCTCATGTGACAGCAGTTTGCTCTCCGGATGCCAGCGAACTTGTAAGGAAGCTTGGGGCGGACGATGTAGTTGACTACAAATCTGGAAGTATGGAAGAGCAGTTGAAATCTTTAAAACCGTAAGTATGAGAACGATGTTCACCTTGGGAACACGGGCAGTTGGCGACGCGCCCCGAGCGGTTTGGTGGCTCTACGGCCATGCTGGGATCTTGGGGAGAATCTGTGAACACGCTCTGTGTCAGAAGAAGCCGAGTAGGTTGGTTTCTGCTTCAGTTCCAGATGTTAACTTAAGGCAGTGCAGTCACATGACGTGGTGTGCATTGAGGAAGAGAATTTGCTTACATGATCGTCTGCTAATTTCTAAGTTATTTCACTGTTATCGCTGGTCTGCGAAAGGTTGGAAGGCAAAGCTCCCCTCAGCGGCCTCTGTCACCACAGGAAGACAGAGCGGGGCATGAGAACCCCTGAGCAGCAGCCAGCCCCTTGCAGCTGGGCTGGGAAAGGGCTTCAGAGCCACAGAGACAGTGCAAATCCCGGTAATGGGCACTGGGGAGGCTCTCAGTGCCTCGATGCCAGGCTGCAGTACGGGCTGACGTACCGAAGAGCAGCAGAGCCAGCAGCTCTCAGACCCTGCCGACCCTGGCCGTGGCTCGGGCAGGAATAGAGCGGCGCTTGTTAACGTGGTCCTCGTCTGGCCAAGACGGGGCTGAAGCTGAGGGCACAGTGAGGAGTCTGCGGTCAGATGCTGAGTTCTTGAGAGCGTCTAGGATATGGGCCCTTGTTCTAGGTAGAGATTACAGCAGATGCAAAAACTATAAGGCCCCAGGGCAGGAACAGGCTTGGTATATCTGAGGAAGGACACCGTCCCTCGCACTGCCCCTACCTGCCTGCCTGCATGTCTGGACCAGGCCTTGGGGCCTTCGAGAGCTTCTGGAAGCTGATGGTTTGGGCTGCTCTCCTACCTTCCGTGGCTGCTGGGAAGAGCAGCATAAGACTGAGGCCAAGACCCACCAGTGCCCCTCCATCTCCTTTGTTGTATACATGCCTGGAATTTGTCACCTGAGAGCAGAAAACCGACCGTGGAAAAAGGATTTACCAAAAAGGATCCATCTGTTAATTTGCTTAATGTATAAGCATTCATTTTCTAAATAGATCTTTGTTTTCAACAGTACTTAAAAGCTCCACTGGGTTGTATCCCCTTTAAGTAGACGGTAGTGATGAGAGCGGTTTAGGGTTAAGGAGCCGAGCGTCTGTCGGTTCCCATGGACTCCGTTGTGACTGGAGTTTTTTGGCCTGTTGGAAGCAGAATTGAAGACTGAGCGCTGATTGCTGATGTCTCTTCATACATTGCTCTGATACTGTGCACGAAACCAAAAAATAGAAAATTCTAGAACTTGAAGGACATGCTTCTACAAGCAGTTCTGACAGTGAGGGAATAAAAGCAAATCATTCTTATGGGTGGAAACCTTACATATTTCCCTTTCAAGTATTTGTGTGCACAAAAAAACACCCATACTGGATAGACAGCTTCACAGTCAGCATCTCTCAACCTGGGCAGCCTTCGTTTCTCGACTGTTGACATTTTGGGCTGGGTAACTTTCTTTGAGAGGCTGTTCTGTGCTTTGTAAGATGTTTATTGTCATCTCTGGCCTCTAGATGCTGGTAGCCCCTTCCCACCCCATCCTCAGTTGTGACAATTAAAAACGTCTGTGGACATTGCCTAATGTCCCCAGGGGACCAAAAATTTTCCTTAAAGGTTGAGAAGCACTTAAGACATTCTTAAAGTATTAGAAAATAATAGGATTTTGTGACAAAAAAAAAAAGTCACCTTTGACTGACTTTGGAGAAAAGCCAGCGATCCAGTGAGTGGGTGTCCCCTTCTCTCCGTGTCGCTGCAGGCATCCCTCTGCTGGGTGGTGTGGCGCAGCGTCGTTTGGGAAATAAACCCTCCAGCTCGCTGGCGATGGGATGGAAGAGGGACTGGAGCCCTAGGTAAAGAGTGACCAGGATGTTTTGTTTCGATGCTTTCTCCCCAGGTTTGATTTTATTCTTGATAATGTCGGCGGCTCCACTGAAACATGGGCTCTGAATTTCCTCAAGAAATGGTCAGGAGCCACGTACGTGACTTTGGTGACACCTTTCCTCCTGAACATGGACCAGTTGGGCATCGCAGATGGCATGTTGCAAACAGGAGTCACCGTGGGGTCTAAAGCATTGAAGGTAGGGAGGAAAGTCCTGGTTGGCGAAGGCACGCAGGCCCCTCATGCCTCTGGAAACCAGTTTCCACCGGGTTTCTTTGGCCGTGGGGGCGGCATTGCAGTGGCCGCAGGCATGGACTCCAGAGCCACATGCTGCCCAGATTCAAATTCCGGCCTCTACTTAGTTGTATGACCTTGTACAAGGTACTTAATGTCACCAAACCCCAATTTTCTCACCCGTAAAATGCACGTTATAAGGATTAAATGGGATAAACCACGAGCTTGGCATAATGCCTAGTACATAAAAAGCTCTTAGTAAACATCGGCCTTTATTTTAGCTCTTATTATTCCTCTTGATGCTGTCTAGTGCAGCTTCTGCTTCCTTCTGCCTGTGCCTGGCGGCCCTCTCTGTTCCACCAGTCCTAACACTTGCAGGCCAGTGAGCAGGAAGGCGGGAGGCCTTCCTGGGACGGTGGCGCGGGCGGGGGCCATGGGCGGTGCCAGTGATTCCCAGGTGGGGCCTTCGGCCTCCCCAGGCGCATGGGCATGCTTTGGGATGTCAGGAATCCGAAGGAAGTTGTATTCTTACTTGAGGGAACTACAAAGGCTCATAGAACCATGGTGCTTTTTCTGGAATTTCATCAACTTGACCTAAAATGGCATGTCTGAAACTCTAGCTACTGACGGGCTTCAGGGAGTTTCTGAGATGGGATGTGTCAGCCTGAGTCTTAATGGGGCACTGTTAGCAGAGCCCTGAGGAGCTCTCCCACCCAGCCCGGGCCCTGCTCTGCGGAGGGGGGCCAGTCTTATCGTGCCTATTCTAGGGTAAGCATGGCTCCGTTTGAATCTGGGGCCCTGGGATAATTATTAATGGTGCCTCTTGTACTTCTCACAGTTGCTCCAGGTTAGACAATAAACTGTAGGGTCACTTAGCCAAACAGAAAGCCAGGCCTGGCTCACTGGTTGTGAAGCTCTGACTAGACAGCAGCTTAATCTTTAGTCTTTCTACAATCATAAGCAATCTCCTCGATAAGCTTTTCCTACAGCACTTTCAGGTAAGTACTTATTGGGCACTTCCTGCGTGTCAGGCGCCACACCTACGCTCCCATTCAGCCTTCGCGGCCCCCGGGAGCTCAGCAGCAGCTCGTCCCGGGCCGGGAAGCAGCCCCAGAGAGGCCTGCCGAAGCCACGCGGCTGTCGGGTGTCCGAGGCACGGCAGCAGGGGTTCCCCGGCGCTCCGGCCTCCTGCCCTGCTAGGAGCTAACGTCGTGCTCGGGACTGTGAGGTAGACGACGAGGTCAGGGAAGGGAAGTCTGAGCTCACCGAGCAGGTGTGGGCGGGTGCCGAGAGGGAGGCAGCGTGGCGCTGACGGCCCCTGTACCGCCTCTGGACGTCCCTCCCCTGGTGAAGCTCGGGGCGCCGCATCACTGAGGCTGCATGGAGACCCTCAGCTCACTGGCTATTTTGAAAGCGTCTTATCCTGCCTCTGACATAAAGAATATTGTTATTTTGATAGCGGCTTACCCTGCCTCTGACATAAAGAGTGACAATAAAAGTGACAGGTGGCAGTGAAGTGGTCATGAGCCTCTCAGTGTAAGACTTGGCTTATTCTCTTCGAGTGACTTTTGTCCCCTAGAGCTTGGTGGCCTGGGCTTGCTGTAACTGGGGAGACCGAGCCACGATGCACAGGGACTTTACACTCTGTTTCACCTGTACAGCTCTCTTACTCCTCTCAGAGTCAGAAAAAAATTTGTGATTGGATTTCTGTCTAAGTCGTATGTTAGTGCCTTATTGCCCCAGAGCATCCTCGAATTAGATTTTAAAAAACCCCACAAAACCTTCTCTGGTGCCCCTGGGCCTTATTTACCCCTTAGTGGGGAAGCTTAGCGCTGTCAGCCCCTGATTCCTCGGGCAGAGCAGTGGAGTGCGGGAGGCTGTAAAGGCCGTCTCGTAAGGGGGCGCTGTCCTGGGCGTGTGTGCTTGTCAGGCAGTATGGCAGAGCAGCCCGGGCTCACGGACTCTGCACACATTCACGGCACACCCGCTCTCTTTCATCACCGAATGTTCATGGCATACCACTCTGTCAGCCACTGAGCTATATGTCAGGCACACAGCTCCCTGTGTCAGCAGGAAATGGGAAATCGGTTTATGTGTGCTGGGCATCCAGAAAATACTTTCCCCTAAATTTGCTTTGAGTCAGATTTTATGCTTTCCTATATTTGACGTGTTTTTTTTCTCCTTAGCATTTCTGCCAAGGGGTCCATTACCGCTGGGCCTTCTTCATGGCCAGTGGCCCGGCCCTAGATGACATTGCAGCCCTGGTGGACGCGGGGAAGGTAAGCGCAACGCGTTGTGTTCCTAAAGTATCTCCTGTTGCCTTGGTGCGCTGCCCACAGAGCCTGGTCGGCGGGAACACCTGAAGGCAGGCTCGGCCGGTGCCCATGCTGCCTTACACAGCCAGCCCAAGTGCGGTAGCTTCGGTTCTGTTCATGGGCTCGTAGCTGTAGACCGCTGCATTTGGAGCAGAGCTACACCATCTGGTCCCACCTCCTTAATGAGGGAGCATGCCCGAGAGGTTACCTGATCTTCCCTGAGGCGCTGGTTCGGTGGTTGGCAGGGCGGGGATCTGCAGCTGGTCCTGCAGAGAAGGACCCCGGGAAGGCATCTGCCCAAAGGCGAGGACACACTAGCGAGTTATGACAGGGCTGCCACCGCGGCTTTTGTCCATGGGGGCAGGTTGCCCTGGAGTAGGCAGAAGAGCAGGGAACAGACCCTGTGGACTCCAAATAGTGTAACATAGTCAAAGACAGAAAATGGTATGCCTGAGAGGGTCCGTGGGCAGGACGTGGTGTGGACAGCCGGTCGGCACGTCTGACTGCTCGTGTCTGCCCCGCGGTGGGCTTGGGGGGAGGGGCCTCTGCTCATCGGGGAGTCGGGGCCTTTCGAGGTGCTGGGGGTTGGAAGGCTCCTCAGCCACTGCCTTGTGTTTCAGTTCTCACAAGACCAGCATCCCGTCTCTGGAAGAACAGGGCAGACTCACATTCTGGAGCTGATGTGCGTTATTTTATTGAGAGATTATTTGGAGTCACAGCGTAGGGACCTTTACACACCGTAGAGGGTTACGCGAAATCACAGGTAAAATGATTCCCATTTGGCAGATGCAAAGACCGGCTCAAGGGAGGAAGGGACATGCTCAGGTTTGCACACGGGGGGCCAGAGCCCCCACCTGACTCCCGTCCTGTGCTCTGCCGTCTCCGCCGCTCCGCTCCTCATGCTTGAGGCTGAGCTGGGACTCCGGCTTCCGTCCTGTCCTTGTCACTGCGCCAGGCAGGGAAGAGGCCTAGAGCAGGGCCAGCATTATCACCACGGGAGCCACGCCAAGGCGCTGGGCACAAGGCCCTTGATGGGGGCCTTCTCGTGCTGGCGCCTGCCCCTTGCTGGCCCATCCATCTTTCTGTTTCAGTTTTGGAAAGAAAAGTGTTTAAGATTACTGGCTACTTTTTGCACATTTAGGTTTTTTATTCTACTATAGAAAAGGAACTCTATGATAGAAAATGGCCTGCTATGGTTTCCCAGATTTTTTGGTTGCCAGCTTGCCTGCCTTTCCGGGACTTCTAAGTCTTGTGGTGTCCCAGGTGGACAGGGACTCAGCCTTCCTGTGACTGTATGTAAGTATCTCTTTGTAGGTTTTTTCCCACATCCCACAGGATATTTCATTCCCACAGGGTTGCTGAGTTCTTTTTCTTCTTCCTAGAAATAGAATATCAAATAACTTGGCCTCTAATTCTGCATAGTGCTTCCTGTGGTCAGAGCCCCCTTATTACAGAGGTCCCTGCCCTCCAGACATACACAGCTGTGTTCATCCCGATGTCTGCTCCATGCTGTCTGCATGCTTACTATTGCTCTCTTGTATTCAAAATATTGTGACTTTCTCTCTACCTGGAAATCGCTATTGACACAACAGAGAGGAGAGGCACTTGTGTACATGTACCTATTAAATCTGGCAGATCACTGGTAGAATGGCTAAAAGAAGACATGGTAGAAATAAAGATGCCCTTGAAATGTCCCCGTGCAGATGAGTGAGGAAATGTTCCTTTGGCCTCTGATCCTCCCCTCTCCTGACCAGCGCCACTTGGACTCGGGAGTCATGTGTGACAGCAAAAGGTGCTGGGACTATGGAAACTGATGGGCGGCATTGGATGCCATCAGGGTGGCATTGGATGCCATGACCCAGTCAGCTGTCTTGTCATGCATCCTGCTTCTTTGTGGCGGGAGAGGTTGCCTGTCCATACTAGGAAATAGGAGAGGATAGCAGAACATACCTGCTTACATGCTGTGCAGTTAGCAGAGATTGGACGAGGACATTGAAATTGGCTGAGTGCTGGATGAATTAATTAGTGGGTGTCTGATAGAGGAGCTATAGTCGTTCTTTGACAGTGGAAAGCCACGAACCAGACAGAAGAGCCTACTCTTTTAACACCTCAAGTTTTTAAATAGGTAACATATTTACCGTGTTCAAAATCCAAAAGGTAGAAGTTATTTCACGAAATCTCCCTTTGACTCCTGTCCCTTGGTCACTGAGATTTTCTTTGTCAGACATAACTAACGTTACCAACTTCTTGACATCCGAAGACGCCTGGGGTGCCAGTGGGGTGGCACCGTGGGACGCTTTATACTGAGCACACTGGGTGTGATGAGCTGCTGCTGAAGTTGTGGCTTGTTCCTATGGTTTACCGGCATTTTTTCCTAGGCACAATGAACATTTCCTATTTTTTATACTATTTAGCAGACTTTTGGTGAGGGTGGGAGGTCAATACCAAAAATTATGTTCAGGCCAGACAGACGCTGTTGGTTAGAATCCTTGCAGATCAGGGACCGGAGAACCCAGCACATCCCAGGTTGCTGTTGTCAGCCCCCGACCTCCGTCTTGCCCGTGTGTCATATTTGAAGAGACAGGGGCCCTAAGAATTAAATGACATGTTCAAGGTCCCACAGCTAGGCAGGGCCCGGGCCTCCTGACCTCCAGGGCAGTTCCTTTCACCACCCTTTTGCTACCTTTAATTCGACGTGGTGATAGTTAAAAAAATAAATCCCTCATATGACCTTCATTGTTTTCTGCTTGCCTCAAGCGTCATCCACACGTTGGAGGGGTGGAGTTTTAATTCAGTCTACAAAACCTTGTATTTCTCAGTATCTTTCAAGACTGAGAGGTGGTGGTGAGGCAGATTCTTTAGGTGATAGTCAGCTGCTGATACGAACAACTATGCTTTGAGGAAAAATATTTAGATATATTTGCTTATATATGTAGGTATCAGCTTCTAATTAGTTTCTTCTGTAACAAATCACCATAAATATAGTGGCTTAAAACAACACAACCTCAACTATCTTACAGTCCTAGAGGTCAGAAATTCAAAATGGGCCATTCCTTGGGGAGGCAGGGGGTAGGGGAACCGTGTTTCTGCACCTTCCCCAGCCTCTAGGGGCCGCCTGTACTCCTCAGCTCCCAGCCTGCATTGCTTTGACCCGGTTTCCACCACATCTCCCTCCCTAACTCTCCCGCCTCCCTCGACAGTGACCTGGTGATGACACTGGGTCCACCCGCACAATCCACTGCCACCACCACCTCAAGATCCCGAACTTAACGCATCTACAAAACCCCTTTTGCCATGTAAACTGTCACATCCACAGTTTGCAGGATACATGTGGACATCTTTGGGGGATAGCCTGCCTAACACAGTACATAAATTATCTCAAAAGATATGAAAGAAACTGGACATACTGGTTGCCTCTGAGGAGAGGAGGTAGATGGCTGGGGGTCAAGTATGGGAGGGAGATTTTTCTTTGTATTCTTTCATCTTTTTGAGCATGTTTATTGGTACACATATATTCTTTATGTAATTAATGAAAGCCTTTGATGTCATGTACTTAATATTGACAGGTCTATTCGAGATCCTAGGTGACCAGCCAGCTTCTCGGTTGAAAGATGATAGAGATATCTCGGTTTATTTATTTCGGCCAGCATCAAAATAGTTCCTGGGTAACTTATTTGAATTTAATTCAAAACGTTTACTGAGAGCCGACGGACCTCTGCTTCACCCAGGAGGGTGTGGAGAGACGTGCTGGCCATGCTGAGTCAGTCACCTTCTGTGGACGCAGTGCTGTCCATTGGAACTTCCTGTGGCAATGGAAGTGTTCGCTGCCCACACTGTCCAGTACATGGCCACTCGTTCCACGTGGCTGTTGAACACCTGGAATGTGGCCAGTGCAACTGAGGGAATGAATTCTTCATTTTACTCATCTCTGATTAATTTAAATGGACAGCCACGTGAGGCTGGGTCTCCACATTGGGCAGCTCTGCTGTAGAGGAGTGTGGAATGTGCTCTGAGGCCGGCGCTTTCCCAGAGCCCGCCTGGGGTGGCCAGGCCCTTTCAGCAGTGGTTACATTCTGAAACCTCAAGCTCCTTATTTGCAACCAGACTTTGTTCCTCACTGAAGAAGGTGATGATTACGGGTTGAATCCCTAGGAGCCTGGAAGAGGGTTATCTGGCCAGATGTGGCAGCACCTCCTGGATCCCATAGCCCTGGTGGGGTGCCTTGCTTCAGGGGGCCCAGGGACGAGTCCCGGATGCTTTCCAAAAAGGGCATATTTACTTCCTTGGAGAGCACCCCACCCCACCCCCACCTCACCGCCTGTCTTCCGGCTGAGTTTCCATTGGAGGCGGGACGCTCCAGAAGTAGCGAATCTGAGCAAAGCCCACCTCTTCCTTTTGTTGTCTTACCTCCTTAGCTTAAGTCCTCTTCCCTCTTCCCCTGATCCTGGAAAAGTTGAATCTGTTGCAGAGGTCAGGCTGCACCTGCCCAAGAGGCGGGGCTGGAACTCTCCTGCCGCCCGGCCCTGGGTCCTCAGCACCCACCACAGGTGTGCGGACCTGGACGCATGTCCGCAGCCCTGGGGTCGCCCTTGGTCTGCCATCTGCCTGCCTCTCTCCACACGCCCCACCTCCGGATCTGCGCTCTCTGTGCCTCGTGGAGGCCGAGGCCGCGTGTCTGGCTCAGAGGTGCGCACGCTGTGACTTGAGCCTCCCTCCCCGTGCAGTAATGAATGGGAAGGCCTGGACCCTGGCCTTGGCTCCTCTGCTGAAAGTCTGGCCTTGCACTTAGCACTTAACCACCCGGGCTTCGGTTTCCTAATGTGTCCAACAGGCTCGCTAGTTAGTTAGACCCCTTTCAAGCTCTGCTGTTGTGTGATTCTTGCTGGAAAAACGGGAATTGGGGGCAAACCACTGTCCACCTGCCGTGCCTGCCTAGATGATGTCCCCTCTCACGAGCGCTCCTGCATCATGTGGTGAGGGGGTTTCTCTCTCACGCCCCTGGCAGGGAGAGAGGGCTTCTGCTTCAGAGGTGAGGGGCTCGCCCAGCAGCGGGCCCACAGCAATAGCCAGAGGCCATGCCAGGGAGGGCAGGTGCCATGCCTCATGTTCTCACAGGTGTCAGGCAACAGGGAGCAAATCCTAGGGCCTGGCTTGTGCACCTTTGTGTACATAAATAACATGATCAGAGGCCCTGAACTGCGTCCAAGACTCGGATGAATGCTGCTGCCGTGGGCGTCTCAGGTCAGCTGGAGCCCCGTGGCTCTGCAGAGCAGGATGGTGGTGGTGTGCCCACCTGCTTTGTATAAGGGGCTCCCAGGCCGGGCGCACCGTGGCAGGGTCATCACATAAACGTCCCCACCCGACTATCGGTGACCTTTCTTTCCCCTCTCTGCATTCTGTCTCTGTCCCTTGGCTGTGACAAACAAGCATTCTCGGTCTGAGGAAGCTGTATGTGGACACTGCCTCATCATCCAGTTAATCTCCGTTTGCCGTCACATGTTCGCCCATTGGGGGCATCTGCCTGCCTGTTAATCCAGAGCTTATTTTTCATTGTTACTGACGGGAGAGCTGGATGGCGCTTCATGCCGCCGTCAGCCCTCTGGGGCCACTCTCCACAGTGGGCCCGACCAGCCCGATGGGAGGGCGCGGGTGCGGTGCGATGCCCGGGTCGTCAGGTCAGGGTCTGGGGAGCACCGCTGGGTGAGCCCCAGCAGCTCCTCCTGGAGTCCTCGGACCTCTGGTAGCACCGCGGCCACGCTGCCCTTGTCCTGGCGTCTGATGCTCTGTGAACGACACCACTGCCTCCCTCCTTTCCTTGAGTTCCCTCTGGTGCCTGTTCTGTGCTCCCGCTCTGGGTTCATGCCCCGTCAGTCTCTGTGGAGTGAAGGGATGCATGCCTGACGGAAGCCAGGGCCTGAGGAGTGAGGCCAAGGCCACAGTGACCGCAGGCCCCTGGGCAGCAGGTCGCCTGGGGAGCTTCCCAAAGCACACTGTCTCCGCCCCGCCTGGGTTCTCACCTCATCGTCCCCCCAGGAGACCGAGGGCTCCACACTGTCAGCGCGCACCCAGGCCATTCCTTCTCGGTAGCCGGCCTCCACGAGGCCGTGGCCCAGGGGCTTTACCGGAGAGTGGAGGTCTCCTGTGGAGCGCGCAGGAAGCCACTTCAGTGCATTCACTTTGTAGCCAGAGAAGGCAAGTAGCCTGACAAGCCAGCTCAGCTCTGTTCTTAGTGGCTGCCGTGTTGGGGAGGATCGGAGGTCATGCTGAGCTCTGAGGAAGACCATGGAATGAATCCGTCCCCCACAGGTGCAGAGCGGAGCGGTGGGAGATGGGCCGCACACCTGCCATCTCCCCGGACTCAGCCTGGAGCCTGAGCTGCCACGGGCTCCTGGCACAAGGCAGACGCGTCAGGCTGTGGGCCGTGGTGGATGGCCATGGGCCTTGGCTGTCTCCCCTCCCCTTAGGACGTCGGGGGGAGGTGTGGAGCGCAGCCGTGCAGTAGCGAGGGCATAGCCTCCGCCATCAGATGGCCTCTGCCTGACCAGCTTCCTTAGCTCCGTGCCTGGGTTTCTTCATCTGTAAAGTGGGAATCATGATAGTCCGACTCATAAAGGTGGTTCCAGGGACTAAACGAGGGAAATACGCAGAGACCTGGACGAGGTCCTGGTACACAGAGAGGCCAGGATGTGCTGTCCCTTCTGTGATGAGCTGCGGTGATCTGTGGGTACAAAGGACTTTCAGCTGTCTGGAGAAGGGACCTCTTGGGGTCTGAGGTGCTCTCCCGGCGGCCGGTCAGACGCGTCCGCATGCCTCCAGAACACTTGGTCCCCTCGCGCATGCCTTCTGGCAGCCTGCCCGGGCTGGGTGCTGTGGGAGGCATCCCCCGACATTCCCAGGGGACAGTGACTGATTTCTTTCTGGAAGTCTTGAAAGGAAGAGCTCCGATGATGGGTGTTTGCTTGGGGAGAGAGGGCGCTTAGCCGGGAGGCTGCCGGCAGTGCTGCAGACGGAGGGAAAGGGCCGGCAGCGCGCAGGCGTCTATGAGCGGGGGAGGCGGCTTGCCCACACGTGTGAACCAGCTCCCCGCTGCTTAGCAGAGCCTCCACGGGCAGCTCCCGCCTGGGACACGCTCTTCTGAAGCCCGGAGAACCCAGATGAGACCCTGTTTCCCAATTACCGTACTGGTTTTCACCTAGGTGACATTTATTAAGCTCCTGTCATGTGCCTGGCACTGCGCTGGGTGGTGTGGGGGATACAAAAGAGGTGGCCTCTCTCACAGGTACTGTGAGTTCTGGCTGAGTACATATGCCAGACATTTAGCAAATTAAGAAATCTGTCCTTACTCTGTACATTGCCTGTGAGCGGAGAGCGGGGCTCAGGGTCACACGGCAAGAACCTAGGGAGGCCCCCTTGGGATTTGCCGGCCTGAGACCTGAGCTGGCAGGGGGCGGAGTCTGCGGGAGAGGCACAAACGTGCCCTGTTCGGGCGGTGACGGGCAGAGCCCTCGGTACAGCGCGGGGCTGCGGGCGGGCGAGTGGGGCCGCTGGCGGCCTTTGACTGCCAGGCTCGGGAGCCCTGGAGGGTTCTGAGCAGGAGAGCGACACGGCCAGCCCGGGGCAGAAGCAAGACCAAGGGACGGCTGTGCTGGGCCGCCTTCCAGAGGGACATGCGGTGGGGCAGGAGCAGCTGACAGGAGAGTGGACAGCAGTCGTGGCTGGTGGGAGCTCCTGACCCAGCTGCACGGACAGACCCTGGAGAGACTGGCCTCGAGGGCACTGTGCTGAAACTGATGTGACATTTTCTGCCTCCAGAAGCGTAGGTTTTCTTAGCTGCCAGTTAACCTCTTCTTGTGTTTTACAGATTCAGCCAGTTATTGAAGAAACCTTTCCTTTTTCTAAAGTTCCAGAAGCCTTCCTGAAGGTAGAAAGAGGACACGCACGAGGGAAGACTGTAATTAATGTTGTTTAAATAAATGCTCAGCTTGGTGATTTAGTTTATCTCTTTATTTGGTGAGTGCCTGTGGGCCCAAACTTTTCCTGGTCATGCCTTTCCAGATTAGACTGTACGTTCCAGGACAGAAGTTTAAAAAAAGCAAACACCTTTTTGCCATTACCTCCTGTCTTTTGGACTGAGCAGAAATGGATGTTTTACAGCTCCATCCCTCGCTGCCCAGTGTAACCTGTCCCATCCATGCATTCCTACATGCAGAGAGGTCCTCCCTGCCAAGCACAAGGGATACATGATAGAAAAATATCCATGTTGCGCATCTATAAAATCAGTGAAAATCGCCTACTGTTTTTTCCAAGTTGTTCTTTCACACCAGATCTGCAACTGCTGTGGCCCTTCTGTTCTCATAGCTCAAGCTCTATTTTGCTGCCTTAATGTTTATGAGCTACGGCAACCTTGGGTGCTTGGATGGCAGCACCTAGAGCCTGTCTACAGCTGGGTCCTTAGATTCATCAGTGAGCACTTCTCCTTCGATTTTCCTCCCTCCGCTCTAACGTCGCCCTAGCAGCCCTCAGGGTTCTGAGTCTCAGGGCTGGGTATGTACACATCTGGCCAGTGATTTGGTTGCTTATTAAGAAAGTGTGATGCTAAAGTTTCTAACTTTTCAAAAGCCATACAGTTTTATAAGGACTAGGCCTCTTCCCACATGCTTCTCTGAGGCGTTCCGCGTGTACATTACAGCCGTTCCAGGGGGGTCCGAAGCGCTCCAGCTTCTGCCCTTGAATGCCTGCGTTACTCACTGCACCAGTAAGCCCCTTGCAGCTTTGGACTGGCTCTAGCCCGCGCCTTTCACTCACGTGAGGTGTTTATTTCCCGTTGTGCGCATCCTCATTACTGCATCTTAGATACCAGCTTTTAGCTCTTGATGTAGAGCTGAGTAACGTGACTGGCTTATTCCGTTAGACACTCACTTGGTGGTGTATTAGTTGAGGGCTTTTCTCTAGAATTGCTGGTCTCCCCAGTACAGATTTATTTCAAAGGAAAGAAAATGTGTTCCAGTTGTAAATACCAACATTTTCTGATGTCATCTGAATAATCCAGCTCTTGTCCCGAGGGCTCCTCGGGGTGCGAGACCCCCGTGGGGGGACCTCACTCCCGCATGTGCCCTCAGGAGGGTGGCGTGCGCCCTTTCACCACTGAGCCTGGAAGGGGGCCATCTGCAAACACTCCCCTGCACCCTGCGCGTCCTGTCCGGGCAGGTGCTCCTTTCCAGTCTGCCGCTCGCTCTCTGAAGTGTTACAAGGGCTGCTGAAAGGACGCTCGGATTTCATCAGTACAGGTTCCCAGAAACAAGTTTATTCAAGGGCTAGAGTGAACGCAGGCCACTGTAGAATGTCTTACCCCCATACTGTAATACGCACAGAGGCCTAAAAACAGAGCCATACTGCTCACAGGGCAGACGCTGGCTGCTGTCGGACAAGTACAGACATTACCCCAAACTGGAGATGAACTACGCTGACTGTCAGTGCCTCCCACAGACTCAGAGAACATCGGCGTTTGAGAGTTGGAAACATTACTGGAACAGATAAAGAGAAAACAAGCTTTGTTCTTCGTGTGACAAGCATCCCAGTTCAGTGACGAGAATGAAATGTGGACACAGTGCAAGAAGGGACTCGAGGACTGTTCAGAGCTACACTGCACTGTCTGAGCAGCCATGTCTGCACAGGGGAAGAGTTTTTTCAGTTTCCACTGAAATGCTGGCATCCTAGGGGTCTCAGAGTTCTGAGATTTGGCCAGCAAGCCGCCTTAGGGCCATCTTTCCTTCACTTTCTGGAGAGAACAGCCTCCCACTCCTCTGCTTCTGCAGAGGCCGCGGAGCCCTGAGCCCCGCCGGTCGTGCCCCAAAGCGTGGCCGGGGCACACCACAGGGGAGGTGGCGCCTGGTGGCAGGGCTCAACCGCCTGAGTTTAGCAAAGGATTGTGGAACATGGCGCGAAACTAGTGCAGATGAGTGAAGATGGGCTAATAAATTAGATCATGTCATAGTGTCCTGCGGCATCTGTAAGCGAAGACAACGGTCCTCACCTGTGACATTCTAGGGCAGCCCAGGTGAGTTACCAGGATCAAAGCCTGCCAATAAATGTTAGCAGGCATGGGCATAAAATCTTGTACGCTTACTAATTTTTAATATTAACAGAAGGAAAACAATATTTTGTTTATACTTATTCAGGTCCTTAAAATGGCTGACCGTGTGAGCCTTTGCCCACTTACTATACAGCATAATTAATAAGCCCAGAAAACAGAAGGTCACGGACTAAAATTACAGGCCTAATATCCTTTTCTTCTCAGATGCTGAGGGTTCTGCCTCACAAACAGTCCTCACCCTTCCCTTTGGCATAGGGTTTCTAGGTCCACGCAATCAGTTGTTTGTCCCTTCTTTCCTGTCACTGTCTTTGGAATTGATTTAAAACGTACATAAGCTTAAAGTGTTGAAATAACATTTTTTAAAAAACACCCAAAAGCTGCTAGTGAGGCCACCCGTTTAAGCAGCTACTGAAAGGAATTGAAAGGCAAGAAATGAAAGGAAGACACATTATTGGTTTAAAACTATTATAGTCTTTCGAAAAGATGGGACAGCTGTCCCACTCACGGCCGTAAGAGTCAGGCGTGGATCGGCGTCAGGAAGGGCAGGTCCCCTCTCTGCGTGGCTCTTCCATCCAGTCCTCTTTTCTTTATAAGGTAGCTGGACGACCTCCAGAACATTCCAGCTGCGCTCCTTCAGGTTTATAGGACCATGGCTTCCCACACTTGCGTTAACTTCTCTTTGCTGACAGTGTTGAGGATAATGTGATTTTGGTCATACTGTGTGCCCCCTGGAAGAAAGAAGAGGAAAATGAACTGTGCCTACAGCGAAGGGGCTGGAGCAGACAAAATTCATGACAACACCAGTATAACAAAAATGAACAAGGTGTGCAACTGTGTGCCTCAAGGAAACAAGGCGAGGGAGAGCCCGCAACACGCCCAAGGGCGGAGAGGGTCGGTCCGCAGGGGTTAGTGTGTTCCGTCCCATCGCGCAGGCGCAGCAACCCCACAGGTGTCCGGCCCCCCAGGGCTCCTCTTCCATAGTCAGTCTAAGATGTCCGAAACGGGGAACAGGGCAGAATCTAGAGGAGGCGCCTTTTCAGCGGTGGAATCACGGGTTTGAGGTACCAGCGGGGAAAGGCAGGCAGTACCGGTGGCTGTCGGATGGACAGGTTTGCGTGAACAACGAACGGCGGCGGCAGGAGGCCACGGGGAGGTTTGAATGACACCCGGAAGGGTGGGCAGGACTGGGGACACATCCCCACACAGGACGCCGAGGCCCGGGTTCTGGACACCTAGCGTGGCCTCCTTCAGCTCCTCTTCCCCGGAATGCTTGTCAAGGGCACTCGCTAGATATTTCAGATACTTCAGTGTTAAAAACAGCCCCGGGGCCTCTTGTTTCTCCACTCCAAGATCATCACGGACAGAAAGGGTTATCAGTGTGGAAAAACATCCTTTCAGATCCCTTATCCTTTTTTTTAGGTAAGTCTCTGCACCAAGTTTGTATCACCAAGAACTCCACCAATATAAGAATTGGTTCATCTAGACGCTGGGTAAGTATGACTGGTGTGGAAATCATCCTGTATCTTCGGGCCATGAAGAATTAAACATTCTTACTCTTTCCTTCTGCACTTCCAAAGTACCCGAAAGGTCTGAAAACTTACACGGTTGATCTTGGTAGTTGGGGGGAAACCATCTCTCATACCCCCCTTGTAAGCAAAGGGTCTATCATCACTGGTCATCTAGAGCTTCTACACAGCTAGGCGTCGGACGGAATACAAGGGCCTGGGGTCTTTCACCTGTAAGTCTGCTGTGGAAGAAAGGTGACCACCCACACAGCAGACCCCACCGACACACACTGAGGCTGCTGCAAGCGCTACCTTAAGAGCCCAGTGTCTTTTCTCATTCTTCATGATTATGGTGCCTTAACATACTTTTGTGTATATAACACAATTTTGATTAGAAACATGAAGACTAGAAAGAATTGAGAAATCATCCGATTCATTCTTCTGCCTGCCTTTGAGGAGAGTTAAAATCATCGCAGACTTGGCATGTTTTCACAGCGAGCCTGAACCGCCTTCCACGGCCGTCCTGCTGGGTCGGGACGAATGCCTGAATGCCCACCCGAACACCCGCAGCCCCCGGCACAGGTCAGGGGACAGACACTGCCTGATACCTGCTACGGCAATACTCGTAGGTGACACAGAGTTCAGCTGTCGTAGCTCAGGAAGCTCAGAGCCTCCCAGCCAGGGCCCCACAGAGGGCTGTCTGCCTGGCCTTCGCGCAGCACGTGCGGGCCTGGTCTCTCCTGCCCACGAGAGGGCAGCCTTCCCCCACGTTCTGAGACGAGTCCAACGAGACTGCCGTCTCAGCTGCCTTGCGAGCCCCGCGGAGAGCTCACAGCCTCACGGAGCGACATCCATACTCAAGGGGCACTGGACTCATCTGTAATGTGTTTTAAGAGGGGCCCTTGGCACTTTAAAGTGAAGCCCTAAGGAGGAAACTCCTGGAGTCCCGCAGTTCTTGTCAGAGCCAAGACTACGTGCCAGTGTCCTTACTCCTGGTCGACGGCCACCGCAGCAAGTGCGGGGACTCCCGGGACATAAGCTCTGCCGCCATGCCGGCAGCCCGTGGTCCTGCTTTGGTGCCCCCGTGTCTAGCACAGAGCCTGCCACACGGCAGGCACCCAGTAAATACCTGCTGGAGGAGTAAAGGACGATGCTCCAGAAGACTAGCTCGTGAGGACGGCAGTGACCTTTGCCCTGGACACAGGAAGCTGGTCCCATTTGTAAGACACAGGAATCCCTGTTTTCCCAAAACCCCTCATGTTCCCAGTTTAGTCACATTTCTTTGGCCTTTGTATAGACTGAGGAGCTCCAGTTTAACAAGTTGGTCAAAATAGTTTTAAAGGGAGGGTCCGGGTCGTGATTCTTAATCAGTTTGAGCCTCGGGTGGACCAGCTGTAAAATGGGCATTTTACCCGTCTACACAGGGACAGACCTGCGCTCCGAGTGTAACGGGAAGGAGGTGGCCTGGCACTGCTGCTCATTTCTGCACGCGGCCCCTTCTCCCTTCCGGCCAAGCGTGCTGCTCGCATTTGACGCCGCGCTCGGTCTTGGCCCCTGCTCGGCCTGCAGTCAGACGTCGCTCAGCCCGGGCTCCGCCTCCGCCTCATCACCCCTGTCTGCCTCGGAGCACCCGCCCGCCTCCTCAGGAGCGTCGTGAATTCTAATCCTGCTGTTAAGGGGCAGGACTCTAGCCATGGGCGATAATCCAGAAGGGGCGGCCGCTTCTCCTTGGGCAGCCACCGAAGCCCCCGGCCCAGGTGTCCAGGCTTATTCGCCCTCACCCAGAACAGTTATTTCAAACCCAGTTGCAGCCATTTCTTTGCACATATATCTTAATTGTTAATGACAGCTCTGGCCTAGGGCCCTGATTAAAGTAAAACTGAGCCAACTTTCTTGTGATGAATTTAAAATAGAGTACGTTGTGTGGTGTGATTATATTATAAATGTTTTACTGAATTTGCAAACATAATCGTGCTAGCTTTTTTGATAGGAAAAGGCAAGTCCCCATTAATAATTTAAAGCAAAATTACCCTGTAAGACACGAATAAAACAAAACATAGTATCTTCGTTTGCTTGTCAACAGCAACACTAGTTCACGAATTCCCATGTCTGTGTTCGAAGGTCAGTGTTCTGTCCTAAGTCATCACGAATGGTTCTCCTAGGGTGGGCCTCAGCCCAGCAGCACGGGGGCAGCCTGGGCGCTGGGTCGGAATGCAGGTTCTCAGGCCCCACGTCCCACGACCGAACCGGAAACTCCCGGGGCCGGGGGGTGCCCAGCACTCTGCTTTAACAAGACCCCCGGTGATTCTGCCACACACACAGTTTGGGGACCGCTGGCCTCCGTTTACAGTCTTCCCTGAGCAGCGGCACTTTGCGCGGGGTTAACTTCACTCAACAAGTGTAAGTGTTCAGCTGGGAGCCCCTGGGCCGGACTAATCCCTCTGATCTTAGATCTCTTGGGAGAAAGGCCACCTGCACACACCTGAGGGTCATCAACTGTCCTGCCTGGGGTCACAGCCTTTTAACCCGTCACATTTAATCGAACACCGTCACAATAAGTCAAACAGCCAGAAGTCAGCCTGTGTCCAGGTTCCACATCAGCATTTGTAGGTGAGATTGTGGCCAAACCGATGAAGCCCTCTGGGCCTCAGTTTTCTGGGCTGTCAAATGGGGCGGGACAGGGGAGGGAGGGGGAGGGGGGATAACACAGGCCTCTTAGGGTCCCCAGAAGGTCGCGTGAGAGAACGTATGTTAAGGGGTTAGCACAGTGACTGGCACACACGGAGGATCTCACTATGAATAATAATTTTCAAAAGTAAAGGATGGATTTTTAGTTAACTAAAGAAAGGTAACAACAAAGAAAATAAAGGAAACGGTCCTTACCTTTGATATCCAAAACCAGATGCGGCTTCAACTTGCTAAAGATCCTGCCGTCCGACTTCAAGCTCCAGGACTGACTGTCAGCGTTCTGGTGGAGGGCCAGGCCCAGTTTAGAGCCCGACGTCACTAGACTCCCCACGATTGTCAGACAGCAGTCTTCTGCTATCTGCTTAGTGGCAGAGACAAGATATTGTAAGAGAGTGGCTACCTGTGCAAGCGCTGCTGTGATCAGTTTCCTGCATGCGTTGATTTTAAAGCTATCTTAGTTGCTAGCTTTATTTATCCCACAAGGCACATCAGTTTTTAGCAAGGGAACTGGGGTCAAACAATACATATGCCCTTCAGTCAGATGGTGTACGTGATGGGAAGGAAGTTCTCAATTTTTGTCTATTGGGAGAGACTTCTGCCCTTCATGAGACTGGCTTGCTAACGAGGGAAGGCTGTGAGCGCTAAGACTGTCCATCGTGGTATTTTTCCCTCTTAGAGATGACCGTGTTCTGAGACTGGGTCTGTAGCTGAGTGTCCCCGACTATCCACTTCCGCTCAGCCTGACCTTCCGGAATATGACCACATCTCTGGTTTTTTGAAGGCTGTTGTGGTACTGAAGTGGCTAAAAGGGCACTTTATCATTTTTAAACTTGCAATTAATTACATTTATCGTCTTGTCTTTCCTTCATGAGAAATGCCTACAATTTTCTAAGAAGGTTTGCAATCCTGCCATAAAGAGAAGAAAATGCAGGTGCTGAGGTATGTTTTAATGCAGGGATTTTAAGGGTTCTTCTGTGAAGGGGACCCCACCCTGACAGATAAACAATGCACAGTCATCATGTGTTCCTACGACGTCGACACACATACAGATGCTTGCTGCAGAAGATGCTTAGGAAAGGCAGACTCCACTGAGGTGGAAGGACTGTGATGATCTAAGACTCTCTTTTCATTGTTTTACTGAATTCAGAGTTGTTAAATAACATCACTGGAATGTTTGTTAGAAATAGTTGCTAAAGGGCACCATTTCCTAGAATTACCTAAGATGATTCAAAGGCAGAAGTTTGCTTTTTTTATGCTTCTGTACTGCAGCTCCTTCCATTTTTCATGCTGCTGCTTCTGTGCAAAGTCTAAGGCGTGCTCAGCAAGGACGGGTCTCCTCAGGAACAAGAGACCCAATCAACAGGCTGTACTCCGGCCGACGGGGCTGTGGCCTTCCGCTGACTCACAGGGCACCGCGTTTAAAAAAACGCGGGAGCAAACAGTCAAGCCCATAAAATCATGGGGCTAAGAAGAGTATTTCCCACAGAAGCGTGAGCTTCCCTAATCTTACTTCGTTCAGCTTTTTACTGTGTGTGGTGGCAGGAGTTGGGCAAGCGGAAAATGGGCCGTGTTCCATTTCACAAGGGGTGATGAGCAGGAATGGGCTGTGTTGTGCACAGGGGAGGCTCTGCACCCTTCATCCTAGTCTGCAGGGCCCTCCAAAACGGAAACAAACCGACAGCGTTCGTGCTAACAGAGCTGAGTAGAGGAAGGACAGAGGGGAGAGTGGACACACGGACTTCTTTTTTCTGTTACTCTATAAAAATATAGCTACGAATATTTTATCTTGGATTGGTGCTATATTTTCTTCCCATTTTAAGTTCCTAGACCGGTTCTATCAGAGTTCACAAATAGTTCCATGAAAAACCTTCTAACTGACTTCTGGAAGTGCTCTAGGAATCGTGAAGGGGCATGTGCTCCGAGGAGGACGCTGTCGCAGACCCTCGAGCCCTAGAAGCTCACCCTGCATCTGATGCAGCCTTCCTGGTAAACCCAGATCTGATCGTCAGCCCCGACGTCCTCCGTGACCTGTATTCTGAGCAGCTTCAGGTCCTCCAAGTTCCCATTGGTTGACATGAATAACCCCGTGGCTTTGTTTCGAAGTTTGAAATAAATTCGTTTCTAAAAGACAAAAAACCCCAGCAATGGTCACACAGAAGTCGTACTGCGGGAAGCATCGAATTAGCATCGACAGCAGAGGCAGACCCCCAGGGGAGGGTGGACCAGGGATAATCGCTGTGCCTGCATCTCAGAGGCTTTAGGATTTTCTCAGTGAGAAGAGTTTGATGAAATTTCGAAGACGAGCCTGCCTAGGGACAACCCAGGGCTTGGCACACGCCATGTTTTGATGTTAGGTGTGAGATTTCTGAGAGCGGTCACACCTCTGATCACCAGAAAGTGAGCCTGAATTCAGAGTTTCGGGGGTGTGTGTGGGGGGGGGAGGCCAATTTCAAACTTAAAATTGAAACTAAAAAGTTGAATAACATTTACAAAAAAAAAAAAGATTTAGAGAAGGGTCTATGCAAAGAGAGGGGAAGAAAAAAAAATACCTGAGCAAAAGGTCGTAGAGAACCTATTTGGCGACAGCCACTGAGTTCATACCAGTTAGGGACCTCTGCTGGTGACAGCAGGAACTGTCGACCTCTGTAACTGCCGTACTCGTAGGTAACCCAGCTAGAAGAGACAGCAGATAAACAGTGAGCGGCAAGCCCCGGGTGCCACGGGCCCCGATTATCTTTATTTCTAGAACGCTTCCAGTTTTTAGACTGAGCTTTATAAAATCCACACTGGGGAGAAACAGAAAATGACCTAATTTTCTAAACCACAGGGCACCCATTTCTTGACCAAAAGCAACTTCTGGGTACATGGTATGTATGCCGAAAAGATCCATTCTTGAAGAGAAATAAGCAAATTTTTTCCTCCAATAAAGCAATGAAATAGGTAGCCTTTCAGTGGGACAGCTCAGAACATCCTGGGAGCTTTCTGTAAGACATTTTCAGCTGTAGTAAGCCTTTAGTTAATAGAGTTCTTAGCGTGTAGCATGTGGTACATGCTATATAAAGGTTAAATAAAGATAAATAACTCAACAGATTTGTTTAAAATGAGAGTAATCTTTCTCAGTCTAGAAAACCGCTACAGATACTCAGTCTCTCCCACCAAGAGACGCAGGCACCCACACCTGGAGGGACGTGGGGGACACGGGCATGTGGGCCACCCAGCAGCCTTCCTCTCTGGCTGGTGTATGACATCAAGGCAGAATATTCTCTACTTTTAATTTTGGAACTCTAAATTGTTACCATTTTTGCCATTTTATCATAAAAACAAATTATGAATTAACATTTGTCGAAAAACAAAATCACCCTTAATCCTATCACCTTAATAATCCATCATTATTTTTAAAAATATAGTCCCTTCCAACACTGGGTGCACACAGGTAGACTATACCTGTTGTTTCTGTGAGTAAAAGAAAAATGCTCTCTTAAATACTCCATTGATAGTCTTTATTCATTTTTATATCTTAATTTCAAAAATTATTTGAAGTTGAGAAAAATCACCCCATGTCAACCTTGAATCATTGTGCAGAGCACCTGTTAGTCGCTCCTTAGCTGAAGGAAGACCCCAACCCTTACTTCAAAATCAAAGGGTTTGGTTTTTCAAAGGGTGAGAAAAATCAGCTCTGTCTTGCTTGCTAAAAAAGTGCAATAAATTTACTGAGCACTGGTTTGCAGAGCATTCCCCTAGAAACCTGAGAGGTGTCAAAGACAAACCCCTGACCTTAAGTAAACTAAAATTCCAGATGAAGACACAAAAGATGCCTCACACATGGCTCTTCCAATGGGAAAAGTATATACAATGAAGGTGCGTAATTATTAATCCTTACAGAAAATACAGGGTTATATGTCAGTTTGTTTAAGGTAATGCAGGAGTGAAAGAAGTATGATCAGACCTAACTTTTAAGATCAGTTATTTTATTGAATAAACGAGTAGGTAATTCACTCACATGCCGCCAATCACCTGAACAGAGCGTATGTGCGTGTTGAATCCTAGGGATCGGAGGTTAACTATTTCTGCATTAAGTTCGATCTTTTTCCCCTTGAAGTCTTCTCTCTCAAAAAGAATAATTGTTGGTTCGGAAAATTCCTGTTTAGGAACAAAAATAATGTTCTATTATTCATTTTTCATAATAATTTGAAGTTAACATGAAAATCATCCTGTTACAAGGACAGAACAGAAGATCTGGCCAGACTCGGCCTGTCACAAACTCCGTTTTGCAGGAAATCTGGGTGTTTTTATACAGCAATGCGAAGGAGAGGGAGGCCGGCGGGGGTGGGGGGTGAGGGGGAGCAGAGTTTTTCCATTACACAGAAAGGCAGGTAAATATAAATAGTATTATAAAGCTGGGGGGAAATAGCCTAGGCACAAAGGAATAGCTGTATATGCCTAGAATATCAACAGTGTCGGTGGAATTCATCTTCAGTTTTCTGTTTTCTATTGAGATAAAAAGGGGCTGGAAAGCCACCATAAACAGCAAGGGCCAGAGGGCCTGGCAGTCCCAGAGTCCGGTGGCCTGGTGGGAACCGGCCCGGCACGCGCTCTCAGACGTCTAGTTGCGCTGTTTTGCTTGTCCACAGGACAGTGATGCCGTGGGCTCGTGCCCCCAAGCCTCCCAACAGGAACGACTGTTAGGAGGAGACAGAAGAACAGGATGGGAGCCCCATGCTCAAACGGCCGTTCACTTAAAACAGGAGCCCACTGATTTTCAGAAAAATGAAAAGTTGGCAGTTTATGCTTGTTTTTCAAATGACAGAACCTTATGGCCCTAGATACTAAGCTCTGTTTTTCAAATTACAGAACCTTATGACCCTAGATACTAAGCTCTAACGATAATACTAAGATCATAAAGGATACATCAGAAACTCCCTACCTGCTTCAAGGTTTGTGGCAAGGGTGTGGCACCTATTTATGTGGATGCGCCCTGGCATGTAGTAAGACGTTGCCAAGCAGTAAACCCAGCAGATTAGCGTGTAGGTGTTTGTAGGGCGCAGGAATTAGGTTGTGTAAGACACACAAGAAGCCAATGACAAAACCTGCAGGATTCCCACTTGGTGCTTGTACTGCACCGTCCCCAGGAGATACTCCAGGGGTGCTCGACGCTCACCTCCAGTGCCAGTGATCAGTTTTCAAAACAGTCCCAGTTAAGATGTATGTTTTTAATATGGGTAAGATGTCCATTTCACCATAATCAAAAGTTAAAACAGTACCATCTGTAAGAGTCAGAAATATGAGCATATAGGCCAAGTTCTGACTGAAGGAAGGAATTGAAAGCTATATCTGAAGTGGGTTTGTCTGTTGTAAAACATGTACTTGTAGGTCGTTTTTAGAATACTTGGCAGGTTGAGCGACAAAGTTGTAGATGCTCATTGCCTGTAAGGTGCTCACTCTTCCCACATCTTTGCATGTTTCACTGCTGCTATTTTTACATCTCGAGAAAGGCATCTGAACAGCCAGGAAGGGATGAGGGAAAACCAACTCGTGGGTTCTTTTTACCTTTAAAACTAAAATCGCCAACTACATATGTTTCAAGCTTTCTGTGAGAAACCGGCTACCAAAAGCAAGGAGATATTTCCCAAACTACAAACACACCTGGACTTTAACATCTGAACACTACCTTGCAGCTTTGTTCTGTTGAATATGGCTTTGACTACATCAGAACTAAAGACTTCTGTTCAAAAAGGGACACTACAATCCAGATTAGCACATACATTATACACGGGGGGAAGTCACTTGATTGCAAATCTCTAAACTTTACAACAGAGTAATAGATTTCCAAACTGTAAGGAATTTCTGCGCATCAGCGGCAACAAAAGACACAGCAAGTGCGAGAGCTGGGCAAACACCACAAAGAGGCGATTCACTAACGCGGACGCACAAAGGACTAAAGAGGATTGTGAGATACCCTCGCTGGTAGTGAGGCAAATTAACATCACGAGGTGAGACTCTCCACCACCACTCCTTCACAAGGACAGAAGTTAGGAAGTAGAGAATACTCAGAAATGGCAATGACGGGGGAAACAGGAACCCCACAGGCAGCCCGCAGGACTCTTAACGCCGTGGCGTTTGGCAGAACTTAGTGAAACTGCAAATTCACGCACATGAAATCCAGCCGGTCCACGCGGCCCCCGGAGACTCCCACACAGGTGCGCAGGGACGCACATGCGAGCATAAGTAAAACGTGGTGATGGAAGTCTTGCACCAGTCAGAACCAATACACTAGATGTGCAAACAGCACAATGGACAGCTCTTACAATTTTTAAATCTAAGGACCGGGTTATGGGTGTACCAATGAGAAGCATAGCATAATACTGCAAATAAATTAAAAGCCTATATTACAGACTTTTAAACAGCCCTTTACAAGTAATCCAAGCTGCACCCAAAACCCATCAGAATGGGCGCCTATAAAGGTGAGGGGTCAGGGATGAATTGGAAACAAACAAGACAGAGGGGCCCAGATCCAAGCCCGGGGGACTGGGCGCCACGACCGCCTCACCGCTCTGCTCCTGAAGCTGAGAAAATGGCAAACGAGGACAATTCCTATGTTGAAGATCTACCATGACATCACACGTTATAGGATGGAAAGCTGCACTGCCCCGACTCGAGGCGCCGAGGAAGGCTACCTCCAGTCTTCCCCGGGTGCCCATTGGCTGGGGCACCGCACAGCCCTGCGGCCACACTCACAGACATACTTACCACGTCGATGAAACGAAGAGACTTGAAAGTCGCTCCGGGCGGGCATCCCATCGCAGAGAGACAGGGATAGCGGCCTTCCTCCAGCACGTACTGGTTACCAGAGAAGTCTTCTCCATCGTAGGCAACCCAGCTGCGGGAGGAGAAACGGCACACACACGGCAGGCAGCTTGAGGACCCCTCTGGGAACAAGCTCCTCGGGGCGCCCTGCTGTGCGGTAAGCTCAGTGCCCGTGGCCAAATGTCTCTCACTCTTTTATCCTCATTCCCAACACCTCTATGCTGAGCCAATCATCGAAGCACCCAAGTGACTTAGACAATCACAAGGCCCTCTCTGGACCTCGGCATTGGTGATAAAAAGGTGATGCACATGCTTCCCTAGAAGGGGTGGGTTTTTTGTTTTTGTTTGTTTTTTTTCCAGCAAATGCTTATTGAGGACGAATTGTGCTCCAGGTTTCCGCTGCTGGGGGTAGGACAGCAGATCAAAAGTCCCTGCTACCTTGAAGTCTACACCCCGGCGAGCTGAGGCAGACAGAGCACATCTGGTAGTAGCTACTGAAGCAGGACCGGGAGGAAGCACAGGCAGCGTCCTTCCCACTTTGCAGAGCTGAATGATGTGATCGTGCTGTGTAGACCGTAAAGGACTGTATGATGGAAGGCCCTCTGATTACTATTGCCAGACTTCATTCCTCATCCCTTCTTGCCCAGGTTGCTCTAAGGGTTTCCCTGCCCAGGCCTCCCTCACCCTGGGCTCTCCTCACTGAAAAGCTGCTGGAAAACTACTCTTTTAAGCATAGCCCTGAGCCCCCTGTCCTTCCCATCTGGCCTCTCCTACGTGTCTGTCTAAATGCATGGGCGTCAGTGGGGCCTTCATGCCCGGACTCCACCCTCCCTGTCCAAACTTGCTTCCCTTTCCCCAGTGCAAAGCTGTCCCAGCTAGAGAGGGGGGAGCCCCGGGCCAGCGTGCACACCGGCTCCACTCCAGCCGCACACCTGCCTGTCATGCAGAATGCCTGTCCTTCTCCGACCCACCTGTAAAACATCTACCTTAGGAGGCACCTTAGAGTTTCTGGGATCCCTTTAAGTTGACAGGACAGGCCTGCAGAGTAGAGAACCTGGTCTGAATCCCACTGCACAGTGAAGTGATTTTCAACCTTTTCAACCTACGCTGATCTCTAGGTCCTCTGAGGTCCAGCACTCATGCTGCATGGTATGTGTCAGGACTACCATGGCCGTGTATCATCTGGTGGTCTCATGCAGTACCAGGCACCGAACGGGGTCACTAAATACTTGCTGATTCGTGAATTCCATTTTCTCCCGGTGATTAGGCTTTGCCCACCTCCTGTGTGCTTACCTGCCCCCCAAAACTCTGCAAGACTTGGTGGACAAGGCATCATCGATCTGACTTGTTGTTTCTTCAAAACTTTGACTGCGACCTTGAAACTGTGTTTCTGAAAACAGCTGAATCTTTCAAAAAGTAAACAGAATACATGAAATTATTTTCCTAAACACATTAACTCACTCACCCTTTGAAATGATGAACCAAACATGACCTGTTAACTCTTGTTCAGTAAACTGGCATGAATTTTATAAACCCTTTAATTTTCTACTTCTACATTAACGATCAATTAAAAATACTTGGGCTGTGCCATTCATGATTATTTAACTTAATTCAGGACATCAAAGGACAGTTCAACCGTAGAGGCACCTTTCTATAGAACACCCTGTTGTAACAAGCTGCAAGGCATTTCAGAGCTTCTTTGTGGCCAAAAGTAATTATTCATCAGTTCTAACATTTATAAGAAACTATATTTTGGAAACACAGTATAGTTCTCCTCCCCCTCAGTGGAAGATACTTGCTGACTTGTTAGATCCTGTGTATGCCAATAAAGGAGCTATGGTGGTGTGTGTGCCTTTATAGGGCTGTCTGAACACTTCCATTAAATAGTCTAAATAGCAAATGTAACATGTCAGTTGAGGTAGACAGTCAGCATTCAAAGGCTTGAGTGAGAGGTCATATAAAAGAGACCATATAATGCGTTTGTCTAGCAGATGGAATAGGGTTAATAATATTGTAATAACTTTGTATGGTGACAGATGGTAACTACACTTAGCATGGTGAGCATTTCATAATATATGCAGATGTTGAATCACCATGTCATACCCCTGATACTAATATTATGTATGTGTCAACTCTACTTCAATTAAAAATTAAAAAACTAAAGAAGAAATGAAGTATTGGGGAGTGATAGGACATCCCATCAGTAGTTACTTACTCTCAAATGGTTCAGGAAAATAACTTGTCTAATGCAGTCACAGTAAATATGAGAATTCACTGTACAGTTTACCACAGTGACTATATATATTGTTTGAAATACTACTCTTAGCATATTAGACTAAACTCTGATCTAATGTAAATGACATAAAATTCAACTTTACATAATAAAAGCACTTTATAAGAAATATTTAGATATGGGCCAATGCTATCAAGCATTAAAGTAAGCTTAAATCTAATTTTAAAATACAGTTATGCTTTGGGGCGTAAGAATCAGTAAAACCAAGGAAATGTCCCAGATGTCTGACATTTTACATGTAAATTCAGCTTTTCAATGAAAAGTCCCTAGTTACCAAAAATAGTTACCTGATTCCGTCTCCTTGGGCCAGTGAAACAGTCCTAAAGAGGTTTAAAGGGAAGAAAAAAGAAAATGAGAGCAGACGTCTTGAAAAAGTTCTTTTCTTCCAGATCATTAGCAATTACTGTTAAAAAATAACCTCGGAATAGTGTCAGTAGCATTAAGTGTGACATGAGCCAGAAGCGCAGATTAAGGAAATCCAGAATCCAGTTACATATTCTCATAGAAAAATATAACTCCTTACCAAACATATGGGTTGAACAGAAGAGATCTTACAATTCTTGCCTCCCCAGTCCTCGAAGCTGGTATAAAAGCCTTTGTCCAGGATATACTGTTCTCCCATGAAGTCGGGGTTTTCATAGGCTACCCATCTAAGGGGAAAAACACGCCGACTTGTTACGGTTTGCAGTTTGCCCAACAGTAAGCACGCTGCCACACACGCTTGGGCAAATATGAACCACTCTGGCTTCCTTTGTTTTACTAATCGATGATCTTAATTTTGCTGACTCTCCATTCATCTTTTAGGAACAGATGGATTTGTCTGTATGACAATCAAAGACACCAGTGAAAGGGTGTTTTTCCCTGAACCTTTTGCTTATCAAATTCCATTTCCCAAAAGAGCTCCAGTGGGGACATTTCTTTCTGATTCTATTCTAGGAAACAATTTGGACTCTCGAGAAGTACCAGTAAAAGTTCTTTTAATAAGTAAGGCTTCTCTTTGTTAACGACATTAAAATATTTTTTCCAGAAAGATATTACAGGCTGCTGTGTCTCTATTACCAAACAAACCACAGTGGGAAAAAATGTTGACAGAAGAAATGCTTTTTTAAAAAAAGCTCAGTGATCACCATCTTGGTTCAGCCAGGATTTCTAACCTGGCACGACTGTGTAATAGGCGGGAGTGAACAAACTCTTGCAAAATGCCAAAGACAAACCTCTTCTGCAAAGTTTTCTTTTGGGATCTTTTAAATGATTGACACTCAGGAGAATCAACACCACCACCTTGTTGACACCATTTCCAAAGTCTTTGAAGGGAAGAAAGGTTTTCGATTGTTACATTTGAGAGAGAACTCCGGGTCTCCTCCTCAGTTAATTATTCACCCGTTACCGATCCTCTCCCATTTAAAGAGTAACACCTATATGCTTGTGTTATATACGCTGAACTCTCTGGAATTGCCTTTCATCTTTGATCACATTTAATCTTCTAGGGAGGCACTGGTTTTCCCTTCTTCTAAAATGGGAAAACCTAAAGACACAGAAAAGCGAACCACTCACCACCCAATACGCACTGACCGGCCCCTGACCACATGGCGGCAGCTCGAGGCACAGGGAGGAAAAAGACAAAACCCGTGGCCTCAGCAGCTTCCAGGTCGGGGAGAGCATCACGCAGGGTTATCCTGGCGTGTGCTGTGGGTGGAAAGGGGCTTGTCCGGGTGACAGGTAGTACCAGGGGTGACTGGACCCACAGCCGGGTCTCCTGCGGCTCTTCGCTCATGACCTGAGCCGCTCGCCCTGTAAGCCTCCCTTTCGCTGAGGTCCTGAGCCAGACGGAAAACAGTCTGCGCCCTTCCTGATCAGAACATGTTATGATTTCACTCACTAAAGGGCTTGACTTAACCAAAATCTAAGTTATTATTAGGAAATGATCTGCCATCAAGGAGAAAAACGTCACAGAAAAATCTCCAGTGGTGAGTGGCTGGTGGCGGCTGATGTCTGGACACTCACTCCTGACCATCTGAGCGGAGACAGGGCTCTAAGCACCAGTCACCGTCTATTTCAGGAAATACTGCTCCCCCACTTCAGGACCTCACTGGCAATGTAAAAAAGACCCATTCTTTCACACTGTCAAGTGAGGAATTAGGACACCTGGTTCGAGCTGTAGTCATGACATGAACTTCCAGATAACTTTGAAGAGGTCACTTAACCAGTGGAAGTTTGTATGTCGATTTGTAAGTACGGGAGTTAGCCAGGCTCTCAGCACTGACGTGGTGCACGGTTCCCAGCTGCAGGGCCGTGTGCTGCCTCTGCACACGTAGCCTGCGACTTGAGGCGGCGGCCGAGCTGGAGCCCAGTGCACTGCCTGGGGCAGGGAGGGGCACCTGCACAGCAAGGAGATCTACTCCGCAGAACCCAGAAGCTGCAGAACCCCAGAAACCAGAACTTGACAACCAGAGAGAGGAAAACCAGAGAGTTGATGCCATGTCCCAAAAACGTCTTCCTGGTGGGGCTCTGGCCTGTGACCCACGAGATGAGGACAGAGCCACCAGGCCTCTTTGCTTGGCTGTTTGGCTTCAGGGTTCAGCAGGGACGAAGCGAGAGAGGAGGGGAGACAGAGGATGGGGCACAGACGCGGCACCGAGCCCGACAGGCAGGAGGCTTCTCCCTCAACTTTTTTTTTTTTTTAACTAACAAGTGTGAGCTCTCTATTTCCTTATAAAAGAAAATAAGTGATTTGTAAGGAAACACCTAACACCCAGGTAACCCTATGTAATTCACTAGAGTTAAAACAAGAAACACATTTATTAAGGTGTTGCTTGAATTGACAGCAGTGGTGTTTTTCTTCTAAGATGCAGCCCCAGACGAATCACCCATGAACATGAGGGTAAAAGCCCCCAAACTCAGATCTGAGAGCCACTGGCATCTCTGTAATGTACTCATGAGCCATCAGGACATAAAAGGGAACTGGAGATTGATTAGGAGGCCGTGTAAGGAGCTCCTGCGGTTAGGTTAAGAACTGGAACACAGTTCCTAAAAGCTCCGCTCCTGGGTTCCGGTGCAGCCTTCCTGAAGGCTGGCCTCTGCTGCAGAGCTCCCGGCGGCCAGGGAATCTGTGGCCACACGAGCGCGACCCGCCCGGGAGACACTCTCACAGAACCAGAAGCTCAAAACCGTTTCTTTCTGACTTTGAGTTCCATACTAAGAAATAAAGAACCAAAGTAAAATGCTATCTACCGATAAGAATAAAGGATTAACATCGTTTTTCTTTGAAATGATGAAGGACGGGCAGGCAAGTCCTCCCCTCTCACCGTGCACCCCTCGGCCTTCCGCTCACAAGGCCCAGCTCCAGAGCTCCCTCCTCAAAGCCTTCCCCGTGTCCAAATGAAATTCATCTCTCTCTGCTGTGGATCCCAAAAGCCTTTCACCTCTGTGTCTTTTGTAGCAATGACTATGTTTATATGAATATGGTTACTTCTTTGAGGACATAATAAAATGCCTTGCACATAATAGACCTCGATAAATATTTGCCAAATGACCAACTAGATGAAATACAAGAAAGCAGCCGGCTCTGGTGAACACAGACACCCTTCCACAGCCACAGAACTAAGGCGGAAATGGAGGGGAGGGTGTGTGTGGGCCCACCTCCCTCCGACTTCCTCCAGACCCAAACTCAACTGCCACCAGCAGAAAAGCCCTAAGCCAGGAAATACAACTAGAAATGAGTAAAAAGAGAAACACCCCAAAGCAACATTTTATAAAGGAAACGGATTTCAAGTAAACAAGAGCTGGCTGAAAAAGATTGGCTCTGGGCACAATTCTTTCTGTGCCAACGGGAGGATTTACACAAATGCCCCAAGGGTTTCTACCCGCCATCCTTCCGCCTCCTCTGTGAGGGTGCCCGGCTGCGCTCTAAGGCAGCCAATACACCTGATGGGTACCACACTGTACAACCGTTTCTCTAGATTGAGTCGGTCACCATTTTTCTTTTAAATAATGAACTTTAAAGGCAATCTAAAACACTATAGAGCCACAGCAACACTTCAGGTGACTTCTGCAACACCATACCTTTCGTCTATGGCAGATTCTAAAATGTTAGGGCTCTAGACTGGGACTCAGTAGAAGGCATTTCTTGTTAAGAATGGAAGACCCAAACGTCCCTGGTGTCCTGCCAAGACGGTGCCATGAACAACAACCTACGCAAGGATTTGAACACAACTGACTGTGTGCAGGAGCCCCAGGAAACACAATAGAGTTGAAGTTAGAATGATTCAAATAACCTATGTTACTCATGACAAAAAAATTTAACGTCAGACACTTCCAACAGAACCACTGTCAAACGATTCCATACAACCATTTGAGAACACTCTCACAATAAATTATAACTGACGTTGGCTGGGATCCTGAGGATAATTGTGTAACTCCTGCTAACAGACATCTGTTCTTGCCCGTCCGGTCCCTGGCCCATTCTTTCTGGCGCTCTTGGGGACTACCCACCCCAGTCATATACACCTGGCTCCTGTGGGCCTGACCACATGTCTCAGCTCCAGGGATGGGCACATAACAGGCAGAGCCACCTCCTCGGCCACAGCGATTGGTTCAGATGGGCACACAAGACCCAAACATACAGAGTCAAAGTCAAACCTGGAACTTTCTAGGATAGAGAAACCCCTTCTGCTGGAAGCAGCGAAGTAGGAGAACGAAAGCCCCCAGGATGCTGCCCCAGGCCCCCAGATGGAGGGGGTGCTTGGAGTGAGGCCAACACAGACAAAAGCCCAGTCGAGATGCCGACCAAGTCCGATGAGGCTGAACCCCTGTGTCCAGCCATGACTGAGGCAAAGCTTCTCCAGGACTTTTCGGTTACATAGGCCAATAAACTCCGTTTTTATCTCTTATGCCTATTTAGGTTGGCTTGTAATCACTTGCATCCCAAGGGGTCTTGACCGATCATCTTTCAATAAAAACTTACTTTAGCATTAATAAAGCATTCAACTGCTAACTCCATGTACCCCGAAACAATTAGTCTTATGTCAAAATAATAGTGAAGAAGAATAATGGAGCAGGTGTGGGACCACGGCGAAGTCGAATGGGGCTTTGTCCTGACCTCAGGCCTCTAAGGTTAGGTCACTATTATTATTTGATTCCCATTGTGAGAAACTCCTGGGCTCTCTTCACGTAGAATATGACGAGGGAGGTGGATGTGTAGATTTCCACTCCAGTGATATGTTCCACGTGAGAAAAAGATCATAGGAGAAAGAGTTCAAAAAGCAGTTATGAAAATATTGTGGAAATATGTATTAAATGGCTGACTTAATGTTTAGTTGTTGAGATACTTACATATAAATATATATATTCTGTTAGGTATATGTATACACACACACACTATATGTTCCACTCTGTGTCAGAGGCTCAAACCAAGTGAACCCGTGTTTCAAATCCTGATTGGGTCATTTCACTTACACTCCACTCAGCACATTAATAGACTGTGTCTTCAATCCATATCCGGTCTCCTTTAAATTAGCAACAATTCCTAATACATCAATACTGGAACCTTTGGATCCAAAGTGTTTTTCACTGTACATTATCATGTGAGCATTTGAAAAATCCTATTGAGAAAAAAAATTCAAAGTTCAAAGGCAAGCCACTTATTATCCAAAAAAGACCAATTAGCCGATAGCTTTTTTTTTTTTTCAACTTACACTTAATATAGGTCGTAAAGACTGCAGGTCTCCACTGTAACCTCCCCAGTCCCTCCAGTCCTTGTATTCTCCCTCTTCAAGCAAATACTGGTGACCTGTAAATCCGGGCTTCTCATAAGCCACCCAGCTGCAGTGGAACCAACAGGAAGGAGGAGGGACTTTCAGTAATGTTAAAAACATTGTCATCCATATGACAGTTTCATCAACAAAAACAAATAGTTATAAAGCTAGACACGGACTTGTGCATAATGACTATGGGAATTCTCCTCCACAATTTCAGAGACTAACAGAATGGCCCCAAGACGACAACCTGAGAAATGTAAGGTCGATGTTCTGTAAAGGACTCTATGGGGGAGCGTGTGTGTATTTAATAAGAACTGACTCAAAAGAGCTTCGGCAAACAAACGTGGATAAACTTCTTCAAACAGTAATTAAAATAGTATATAGTTTTGGCTATTTGTAAGACTATCTTCAGTGTATATATACTTCTAGAGGGAATCAGTAAGATCTATAAAGTTCAAAAAACGATCATAAAAAAACAGAATGCAAACTAACAGTTCTATAGTTTGGAATATATTTTTAATAAACAGAAGTGTAGATACGACCCATCTGGATTGGCTAATTTATCAGCCCTGTGGAGCTGACTGACCCCCAAACTAGTCCCTCAAGCTGTTCGGTCAAATCCAGGTCTCAGCCGACTGAGAACATGTTTGAAGTCACTCTACCATATAATCTGGAATGTCGCCTTTGTAGTGGGGAGGGAATGTAGAGGGAAGGTATGTTTATCACTTTACTGAAGGGAAAATAAAAGAGAGATCTTTTCAGGTTATGCGTATCTACTTACATGCTTCGCAGAACTTTCATGGATCCCACCGATGTGAATGGCAAACACTCATCTCCACTTCCTTCTTCTGTTCCATCTCCTTTCACAGTAAAATTATACATTTCTGTTTCTAGTTCCATACATTTTCCTTCAAAGAAAGGCTTTTCATAAATAACTACCTGTGGCAGAAATGACATATATCAGTAATGTGTAAGAAGTTAAAGACCTCCATAGCTAATCATTACATCAACCACTTAATGTCACCAAGTCTTAGAACACAAATGAAAATTTTCTAATCATATTTTTTAAAGTTAACTAATTTTTTATGATTTTTTAATGTTTTTAAATATGATTTTAAAAATCAGAATTTTTTTCCCCGATATGCTAAAACCCAAAGCTAAGGTTCAAAAGACAGTTTATGAAGAATTGGTTTTTGCTCAGTGTCTAGAAGTGATATTTAGAACTCTGCTAAGGTCCAGCTAAGGAACCAGGGTATTCCAAATTGCTTTAAAATGAAACAAACAGTAGATCAACCTATGTGTCAAAGGTGTGCAAAGTAAAAATAGCAGAAAGAGCATTTTGGAGTAGAGAGAAGTTGTCTTAAAAAGAACGTTTTGTCTGGCTAACTGGCAGTCAGTAACAGGCCCTGCAATCAGGACATGCAGCCATGAATCATACACCTGATATGACAATGGGCCTTTGAGCCACGGGAACACAGACTGTTCACGATAACCACTAGCGCATCTCCCGGCCCGAAGGATGCCGTGTGTAAGCTGCGACTTCCTTTGGCTGCAAGTGTGTTTTATAGAGGCTGATATATAAAATCACACGAATATTATCTGCATGGAGATGGAGTGGGAATAAAATTCAAACATATGTATTGTTGTACCTTTGGGTCTGTAGGAAATTCAACTTTTCGGCCACCCTGAAAAGACAAATAACATAGTAAGAAAAACGGTTTTTCACTGATATGTTACATGTATCTGCACCTTCTGGTTAAGCCATCAAACCTCAGTGTCATTACTTCTGGTTTGTTGTCACATACATTGAGACAGCTCTGAAATTACCAACAGTGCAGATGAGGGCACGTGGGAGAGAGTCTAAAGCGGTTTCATGGCTGAATCTGCATGTTAGGTATGTTTTTTGACCCAATACATTTTTGAAAACTTCTCATAAAAATGCGCATCTCTCACTTCTCTTAGGAAGCAGTTCTAAGATCGGACATCTTGGGACCCAAGCTCTCAGGCAGCACCCATCCCCTCCTGCACGCGCTGACCCCGAGGAGGGCCCGTCCTCCAGCAGGTGCACCGGCTGCGGTTTGCCTGGGTCTCCACCACACCCCCGGTTCCACTCCCAACCACCCCCGCTCATGTCCACCTGCTGCTAGACCCCTGGAGGCATTTCATTCTGCAGCCCACGGTTAACAACACTGCTGAGTTCATACAAGTTCACAATATGCTCTAGAGAACCCCTGTAATAATTAGATAAACTGTTAGATAAAATTCAAAACCCAAAAGATGGGTCTATGGGGGCTGTTATACTTTATAATGAAAAATTTTTTTTTTATCCCAAGAATTCAGTAAAAATAAACCATAGAAAGGGCATTACATAGAAATACTAAACAGGATTAGAGTCAAAATCAGCAGCGGGAAAATCAGAAGGTATTTCCCACCAACACAGAACAGTTAAAAAAAAAAGTGCAGTCAATAGTGCTCACATGCACCAAATGAAATGCAATTATATAGGAATGTGGCTGACTTTACCAACAAGCCAGACTTATACACCCGAGTATAGTAAATAGCACCCTCTATCTGTGGTTTCACTTTCCACCGCGCCAGTGACCTGCGGTCTGCTCAGGCCGGAAGCAGATGTGACGTATGTGGCGTATGTGACGTATGGTCAGACAATCACTAGTAGCCCGATGCTACGTCACGGCGCTCACGCCACTCACCTAACGTCATCTCATCAGAGGAATTTTATCACCTCACGTCATCACAAGAAAAGTGACTTTAGTACCATACGATATTTTAAGAGAAACAGACACCATTTACATAACTTTTATTATAGTCTATTGTTGTAATTGTTCTGTTTTACTATTGGTTACTGCTGTTAATCTCATATTATGCCTAGTTCATAGAGAAAACTTTATGAGAGGTCTGTATGGATAGAAGAAACATAGTAAATACAGGGCAGTACGTTTCAGGCATCCACGGGGGGTCCTGGGAAGTATCCCCCATGGATAAGGGGGATTACTGTAAGTATCACTGTAAATTATTTAAAAACTACCTTCAAAACCTGGGGCAATTCTTTCATATGTTCACAGATCTAATATAACTTTGTTCTTTGAAAGTGCATTTAATTTCAGAAAAAAGCCCCAGATCATTTGCATCAAGACCAGCAAACATGGAGATAATGAAACCATAAGCTTTGTCAGGAGGGGTAAAATTAAGATAAAAAATTATCTTTCTGACTTTCTAATTTGTTTCGAACTGACTGTAGAATAACCACCAAGCAGAATCCCCAAAGCGCGTCTCTAACGAGAGCCTCCCCCGTGCCGCGGGGATCTAGTGAGCTCCTGCTCCCACCCTGCGCACATGGGGCCCAACACGGGGCAACGGTGCAGCCTGGATCCTCCCCGGGCTTCGAGTTTAGCAGAAGAGCAAGGCCCAGTATGCGAGGAGGGTGCGGGCGGAGGCCCACGCTCCTCTCAAAGGCCAATGCTTGGCAGGAAACTCATTCTGATGACATCTGGTCTCAGAGCACCCAAGCTGCCACCCAGCCTAGCCTCCGGTGGCCACAATAGGGTCACCCTCGGGGTGCCCTACCCTTGCCCAGCTCTGCCCGGCTATGCAGTGTGCTCCCTCACGTCACCATCTAAATAATCCTGCTTGGTTTTTAATGCCCATCCGAGTTCATCATGAAACTCTCCGCAGTGCCCCACCTGCCGGTCACATGACCTGCACACTGGGCCTCGCCTCCCCTGCTCCTGTCTGTCTGCGGAGGTTTATGCTTCACTCCCTCCCCTGCCGAAGCCTGCCCTTGGCCGAAGCTTTGTGCGCACACCTAGGGCTCTGTGAGGCTGAGAACGCCTTGACGGCGGAGCACCCGGGCTTACCCTCTCTCTCTGATTTCTATCCTTCCTACGATTTCTATCTCAATGAGCACACATTTGTTTAAAAAGTCTGCCTCCTTGCTTCCAAGTGACAGCGCGGGGATGATCGGTGCCCAGCTGACAAGGAATCGCGACTCCAAGAACACTTTGTACATTTCATTTTACCATTTTCATAGGCCGCATGGATCCAATGTACGCTTCTTCTGTGTCCCAGAAGGATAAGTCAGGGTATTCACCAGGTTCCAGGATAAAAGGGACACCCTGAAATCCAGGTTCTTCATAAATCAGCCATCTGAACAAGTGTGTAGAAAGGAAAGAAACAGAGACAATTCACCATTTACTTCCGTGTTACCCCGAAACCCCGCCAGAGAGAGAGGAAAAGAACGGGAGAGGGTACAGGTCTGGATGAAGCGCGGTTATGCTCTGTGATTAGAGCAATGTTAGACTCAAAGAGGAATAAGCCACCACCCGCCGCTCTCTTCTTGATGTTTTGCTTCTCTCAGGGGGCTGGCTTTGTCCACTTAATTTCTACTATGGATTGCTTTAAAGCATAAATATCTCTATCATGTCCAAGTAATAAAAGTGGTTATCTTGTTGTACTTCATATACTTAGAGAGGCCACAGCGAGGAGACCTCAGCTTTGTCTTAAAAGGCAACATTGTAACCAAAGGCTACGCTGTTCCATCTACTCATTTGTCATTGTATCAAAGATTAGTAACAGCTGACATCCACCCAGAGCTTGCAAGGAATGCCACCCCAAATTCCATCCAGTCCTTAAAACGACGCTGTGAGGAAGAATAGCCTTGCTCCCATTTTACAGAGGAGACCCAGGGCCACATGGCTGCAAGTTGCAAATGCAGGGCTGACCCACGCTGTCTTTATGACGGCAGTTCTCCCCATCTCAGGGGGTGCCCACAGTTGCTCCTCACCACAACGCCAGGTCATCACTGTGAGCATGAAAACCTGATGCACAGACGTGTCCTCGGAGCTTTTAAGGTCTGGAAGGCTGCTTGTTCCCAAGGCCCCAAAGTTTCCTGAGCTCTTGGGTCTGATTTTTATGGCTTTTCAATACCACACCCTCTCATGAGGCTTGTCAGCTGTCACTTCTACTGCAGTCCGAGAACCAGCAGCCCCACCCTCCCCTACGGTGCTAGAAACCAGGAAGCCAGAAACTGTGCCTGTCAGAACTCTCTGAAGACTGCACGGGCTTGTCAATGTCTTGGTTCTTGGGGAGGGTTCTAGGAAGGTGAGGTTGCTGGAGAAGTGACTTTTCCATAAGAAAGGTGTTAACATACCCCCCTTCATAAACAAATACAGAACCCCTGGGGATGACTTACACCCCCCAATCCTTTGTTAGTCTTCCTAACCATCCTAGGTGGGGGGTGAACTCCCCCAGAACAGGTGCCAAGAAGACGGCTGATGGGAAATCTTACCAGCAAAACGAGTCTGATCGTCTCTCTTTGCTTTTCTCTTTTGGCCCAAGGGCACATTTTTGGTGATGGTTTGTGTATAAGATTCCCCAGGATAAATCACTAACTTCTGTAGACTCACTCATTACACAGGAATGTACAGTCAAAACCCCACTGAAGACCTGTCAACACACACATGAATGTTGGGAAGCTGTGTGTGGTGTATGTGGGGGGACCAAAACTAATCCACAGTGTTAGGAGGCAGGACGGCCGCTGCAGTGGGGCAAGGGGACAACCAGGAGGGGGCATGAGTGGGCGGTGGGGGGGGCTTCTGAGACACTGGTCATGCTCTATTTCTTGATCTGGATGACGGTGACACTTTGAAAATCGACTTAGCTTATACACTTATGATTTGTTGTGTCCCGTTTCGTACAAATGTTATATATGCTTCAAGAAGAATTATCGTAAGAGGAAAAAGGCTTATCTTTTAAACATCGCTGCAATGCCCTAAACCACATGAAAACAGAGGCTAAGAATGGGGCCCTTCAAATCTCCTGTCACTTAAGCCTGACCGGAGAGGATGCATTACATGTTTTTGGGAGCTCAAAGCTCTCACAGGCACACTGCACACCGATTTCACGCCCTGAGTAACAGCAGCTCCGCATGGATTGTGCCACTAGGCTGCTGGCTGAGGGCCCTCAAGTCTGACTCCTCACAAGTGAACGGGCTGAATTCTTCACACACACAGCGGATGGCTCATAAGCAAGCGACCCTGGGGTCGTGAAATGACGCGCACTGAAGTACTTTCGTTGAGTCTTTCCTCCTATAGTTGGAGTTCTGAGGGGATTTACTCACCTGACATAAAACATTTCACTTCCTTGAAGCACGTGATTTAGTCGCATAACATTTACAGAAGGAAGGTAACTTGGGGTAAAGGGGAACTTGTTAAAAAAGCGGACCACGTAAGCCAATACACTTGAACAGACTGCCTTTCTGTGACCGCGTCCTCAGGGCGCGCTTGCTAAGGGCTTCTCGGGAACTCAGACATTTTTATGACTGTTCAGGAGACTTTGGAATTTGAAACCTCATAGACAGGGCATGATTCATTTTTCCTAAATTCGATTCCAACAAGATACATTACTCATGAGGCCATAAGGAGAGGCGGAAACCATCTTCAGGCAGTGTTATTTCAATGCAGAGACGTGGAAGGTACCGATGGAAACCCAGCAGTCAAACTTGGTATGGTTAATGGGAAGCTGGTTAGCACATGGCACCACCCACATGAGGTATCCTTTCCAAAACCGTTCAGTCTGCACTACCGCTAGACCCAACCTCTAATGTACAGCAAATCCAAGTGATGGAGGACCAAGTTAAGTGAGATACAAGGAAACACTCAGAGACAAATCCACAATGTGGCACATTCTCTAAGACAGCTAAGCTAAATGCTTCCAAAAGTCATTGGCATGGGAAACAACGAGGGCACTTTAGAGATTAAAAGAGACTTAAAGAGACAGAGCAACCCAGTATAGTTATATGAACCTTGACTGGATCCTGATTAGTAATATATACAAGACATTCCTAAGACAATTGAATTTAGTATGGGCTATAGATTAGACATTATTGTGGACATATTGTTAATTTTCTTAGGTGTGGATAATGATAGTTATGCAGGAAAACATCATTCTAAAGAGTTTCGGGCCGAAGTATATAGGAATGAGGGCCATGATATCTGCAACTCACCTTCAAGCGCTCAGGAAAAAAGAGAAATATGGCAAAACTCTAAGTAGAGGATACATGTGGGTTCACTGAGTTATTCTTTCTGCTTTTGTGTTTGCCTGAAACTTTCATAATAAAAAGTTGGGCTCTGAGATGTTATAGTCCTCAAGGAAATATACATGGTGAATATTATATAGCAGTAAAAAAATATCAATATGGGTAATCTTAGTAACAATGTAGAGAAAAAGGAATAAGCCACAAAGAATTTTGATAGTATTTTTATGAAGTTCAAAAACACACACAACTAAAATAGTGCAGGGACAGATACTATAGGGTGAAACTGTAAAACAAGGGTATGAGGAAGACAGAAAATTTCAGAGAGAAGCTGTATGTGTGGGGGAGCCAGGGGGCCGGGGCCGGGGTGGGTTACACAGGGCTCTGCAGCAGCGTTTATAATGCTGAGGTCCTAAGTTGGGTGGTGGGCACATGGGGGTTTGTTTTATTACTGGGGTTCATAATTCACAGCTATATAGATATTCTTCTATATATATCAAGTACTTCATAATGAAACTGATCAAGGAATATGTGGCTATTAAAAAAATATCCCTTGAGTTCAGGACACTTGCACTCTAAGACCCACTCTGACCTTGAGAAATGGATCAAAGCCTGTCTTCCTTGGCTAAATACTGATGCTGGGACAGGTGCTCCTCAAGCTCCCTTTGAAGCTCTAAAATCTTTAGTTTGTGTTTGTTAGAAATATACCCCCCAGAAAAGATACGCTGTTACCTCTGGGGGGATGGGTGCTGTAGCATTAGCCAGCTATTACCACAGAGGTTTACGAACAAATTATATTCAACAGGATCTGAAAGGAAAATTTATTTAGAAATGACTCATGTTCCCAGGGAAGACTCTGACAAGTAACACCCTTATTCTGTGTCTGTGCAGGAGAGCCCAGCCCACAGGGAACAGGCTCTGGAATAAACCCCCAAAGGGAATCTAAGAAAGGTCCTCACACAGCAAAGACTCCTTTACAGCAGTTCAGAGGACTGGTACACCAGCAGAAGCAGTGAGTTCAGGCCCTGAGCGGTTCAGCTCTCCCATCAGGGCTCCCCTTAGAGATCTGTAAGACCACTACTGACCCAGTCCCAAAGCTGACCAGCCAAATTTAATGAGTCCAAACTTCGAAATGACATCCAAGGCAGCTTTCTGTTACCCTAACGGCAGCAGAAATGAACAGCCAGCAAACAGATGTCCATCACTGTGCACGCATACCATATACACTGTAAGCTCTGGCAGGCTTGTCACCACCACCCATGAGATAAATTTAAACTTACTGTAAAGGTAAAAGGCATTATTAAAGTGTAGCCCATTATGCTTCAACACAGCCCAAGCCTAAGTCATGAAACTTTTAGACACCGAGATTAAAATATTATGACAGATGCCTGTTTCACTCTTTCCTAAGGAAGGTGATGTTTCGCAACTTAACACTGTAAGGAAAAGGGCATATAGATCTCTTTGATGGGAAAAAAACACAGCAAAAGACAAGCCATTCTCTTTTGCTTAGATTCCTCCTTTTCTTCCCAATCGCTAGATATAAAAGTACCCGAGATTCAGGTGGCTTCTCTGCTCTTTACACCCACTCCCTATGGGATTTCATCCAGAACACGGTTTAAAAACCTTCTCCTTGCTGACTCCTAACTTGACATCTCCGTCCTCCCTTCTGAGCTTCAGTCTCACAGACCCGTCCAGTCACCTCCCTGATTTCTTACTTGAATGCCCACTTAGCTTCTCTAAACCTGAACTCCTCAGCCTCGCTCGCCCTCCTTACCTGCTCCTCCAAGCTTTCTCCATCCCAGGGTGGGTCCCAAACCCCGGACGTTTCTCAGCCCCTCACTCCCCACATGCAGTCTGTCAGCAAACATCAGTTCTACCTTCAAAATGCATCCAGAATCTGACCATCTCTCACCAGCATTATCATGCTGTCTAGGCCCCCAAAACCCCTTGCCTGTGTGATGGCAACTGCCTCCTAGCTGGTTTCTCTGTTTCCACCCTTGCCTCTTTACAGTCTATCTTCTACACAGCAGCTAGAATGATCTTTCTAAAATACAAGCAGACCAAAGTCCTCCATGATTTCCCATGTCCCTTTGAGTAATCTAAATCCCCGCCAGGCCTAAGTAGCCTGACCCGACCTGAGACCGCCCTCCCATCAGCCTCCTCATTCTGCCCCACACCTTGACCTCCTAGCTGTGCCCCAGACATGCCCAGCAGGACTTTGCAAACCTGCCTTCTGCCTAGGCCATGCCTCCTGGCCCTCCTCCCTCACATATCCCAGGCCCGACTCCCTCCCTTCCTCTTGGTCTCTGCCTAAATGTCCCCAGAGACCTTTCCCGATCCATCTGAAACATCACCACCCCTGTCCTCTCTAATTTATATTTCGTGTACTATTTACCATCGGACACATTTCGTTTGTATTGCCTTATGTATATCCCACTGGTAAAAACTTTTGAGCGTTTTCTGAATATATGATATTTACAAATTCTGTATATTACCATTGAAAATATTATGTTTTAGAAAACATACACAAAAACAAAATCTTAAAAGGAGATTTTAAATAACACAGCAAGCAGCTTTCGTAGCTCGGTTTCCTGCCTCTGGGTGGAGGCCCCCCTTGCCCCAGGCCATGCGCACCCTGTTAGGTCCCTGAACCCCAGCATCAGCACTGCAGCCTGCCCTTTCTAGCTTTCATTTCTCCCCTATCTGATATACACCCATTTCCTTCAAAATACTCTTGCAGTTTCCTGTGACTTGTGGGACCAACATTCCTAAGGGGCTTTGGAAAGTTATTGTGTGAAAATGTGAAAGGAAGTACCCTGTGTGCTGGCCTCCATCCCACCTGAAATATCAGGGACACAGCTTTGAATTCATTACCGTGAAGGTGAGATCTATTACTCAGCTCTGAATGAATCAGGTTCCTCTGTGATAAGGAAAACCTACATTAAAAATGCAGTTTTTACCCCTGCACTTCCTCCTAGAAATTGTGATTGTTTGTGACAGGGCTGAATCACAGTAACATAGGTACAAAAGAGTCAGAATTTTAAGTGCCTTTAAAAAGAACAACAACAACCTTTTTGTAGTAAATAATTACTTACTGGGACAACAAGAGACTGAATACCTTAAGTCTCCTTTCCGGTACCACACTCAAAAAAACTTCAGTAAGAGAGTATTTGAAATAAAATACTTACGTGCCCCAATGTACTTTAATGGAACAAGTCTTCTGCATTAAACCAAACCCCTGCAGTTCCTCAGTATCATCAAAGTAGGAGTTGAGGAGTCCTAACCCATCTGGTTCAGTAAATAAGTCAATTTGACTAACTCTGTAGTCCTGAAAAAAAAAAGTAATAATTACACGATGTATCTGATTCTACAGTCAGTTCATTACTTTTTCAAATAAAATAAGTGTTCAATACACACATACAATGCACAGACACCTGCCATTTTATCCCCTTCCTTCTGTCCCCACTGCCTTCATTACAGACGGTCCCTGGGGGCAGGTACATTGCTTCAGTCACACATGTGTGTGTGTTCAAGCAAAGATCACAAAGATGAAGAAATGAACTTGAGGAGAGTTTGGGAACATATCTATTTCTCCCATCCTCACTGAAAAAATTTCTTGACTTGGTGACAGTTTTAGTGCCTTCGCTCTGAGGTGACCATCCGAGTGCAGAGACTCGTCCACAGAGTTTGAGTCTTTCCCACCTGTTATTTTGCACCCATAAACCCCCTGTGGTAGCCCTCCTTGAATATGACCAGCCCTCTACCATGCAGGTTTGGCAGTAACTGTTAAAGCCTGTAAAACTGTTAAACTGTAAAGCTGTTAAAGCCAAGGCACACGTTTGTGGTGACCTCCAAGTCTGTACTTTAGCCTTTGTTCCATGCCCTGCCCATCCATGGTCCACAGACTCTCTAATTGGCCTGCCCTGGCTGAGTGCCTAAGTGATAATTGGCTATGTATTGAACTTCTATGGTGCTGAGGTAGATAAACTGAGGTACAGAGGAAACACTAACACTTGGGTTAGTTGAGGGAAGGCTCATGTAAACATTACCAAAGGGACAAATTTAATGAAAGAAAAACGTGACCTCCTTGAATATTTGTTGTGATTTATGTTCATGTCTCAAGAAACTATGAACACAGTTGATTAAAAAAAAAATCCATGATGTATCAGGAGCGATAAAAGCGTTCTTACCCTTTAAACATGACACCATTCAGAAAAATTCACCCCAAAGAAATAAATTTATAAATGATTAAATGCACAAAAATGTTCACGCAGAAAAGGACTAAAGCTTCAGTGCTAAGTGCAGAAAAAGGGTGACAGGCCTGGATCCGTGTTATGATCACAGCCGTGGAAAAAGCCGATCAGAACATGGCCGGGGCGGAGTGGAGAATTCAGATTCAGAAAAATGAAGGAAGGACACTTCATGATGGTGGCAGCTGGATGATATCTCTGAACGTTGCTTGATTACCAATATTATTTGAGCAATAAATAAAAACTGCAGGCAAATTAGTGCACTAACTGTGACATTTTGAAATGGGGTTCCTTATGAATTACTTAAGGTTAATCTCATTATGTGCTTAAAACTGAAAGATCGATTTAGAATACAGTGACCATCAAAGTCACTCAGAAATGTTGGCCAAGGAAAACAAATGACATTTTCCTCTGCCAGATACTGTTACTCATTCTCACTCATTCTCACTTCAGAACATTCCTTTTTTCCCCAAGGCACCCCAACGCCCACCTCTATTCTACAAACGGGGTTTCTATTTTTCCACGTGCAAGGTACCATGAATTACATTTAAAAGGTAAAGAATCACCAAATCTCAAAAGCCACAAAGTGAGAATGATGCAACTTCCTCATCAACAAGCGAGAACCAGGAAATTGTACCCAACCCATAAAGTAGCCCCAGATACTTCTTTTTTTAAACCGACATGAAACCCCACCGTCAAACTATCAACGGAATTATTTTTGGATTGTTGATTTTTCCAAACTAGAACTCCTATAAGCTGCTCAAGGTAACCAGAACTCAAAGAGTAACCAAAAAACTAAGTAAAAGAAACACCTGTTCACACAGAACTCCTCAGAAGCAGGGCATTAAATAAAGTACATTTGGAGATGAGGATGGAGGGCCAGGGGTGAGAAAATAACCTTCAGGATATACTGTGAAAAAAATGACTAACCAGTTAGAACGCTTCTTTTCTATTAATCTGAAGTGTCCAAATGCTTACAAAAAACATATCCACTAAACCCCAATCAAGTATTTTCCTCAATCACTTATTTCATAAAATGAACCTTCTTCTCAAAGTAGGCGTCATCCTTGGCATTTAATAAATATTTGCTGGATGAATGGATGAATTCTGGTTTTCCCACGACCTACCTGAACCACGTGTCTAATTGAACCAATCACCACAGGCTTCACAGACTCCGCCTCCTCGTTTCTTTCCAAAATATCTTCTACACCCCAGAGACCAGAGAGTTCCAATTCTCCTTCTTCTAAGGGGATGGAGTGCCCTTCAAAATTTGGTTTCTCATACAAAATCCAGCTAAGAATAAAACACAACAAAACTATTAGTCAGTCTTGCTAAGACAGGTTTAAATTACTCAAATATTCTGGTAATAGCCTCTCTGACTACCCGCCTCTCATATATCTTATGTATTAAGTCTAGTTCTCTAGCAATTAAAGTGCATAAAAGCTCTCTACAACTAAAATTTTCTGTGCATAACTAAGCCTCTGATAATTCAATAACTGTCAGGGTCTTGGAGAACTTTTGGCTATCAGTATGAATATTGCAGAGGTACTAATGTTCTATAGAATTGCCAGTTAGTAGAGACTTGTACATGTAATACATGAGGTAAATGGACTTTTAATTTCTCCTTATATATGTAGAAGACACTTCTCTTAGAGGGACTTGTATTTTAGAGCCCCTTCAATGGGTAGATTGACACAAAGAACAATTTGCATGTTAAAGGAAAGCATTTTTAAAATATCCTTCCCAACAACATCCAATCCCTAAAGAAGACCTCATGTGGATATATGACAGGGCTGCTCTGAAAGGCTTATGCTTTCAAGAAAGGGGAGAAGCCAGCAGAAGTTGGGGAAAAAAGAAAGAAAGAAGTACTATTCTATAGCCCATCAAAAACAAAATGTTCTGCAAAATTGGTTTTCAATGTTAGTTTCAGTCTTCAAATTTAGGAACAAAAACTATTTGTATTTTTCTAAAGAATATGTTGAAAATATAAAAAAGATATTAAAACATCTGAAACTTAATAGGAAAGATGCTACATATTTAATCAAATGGAAAGCAAAAAAAAAGTTTACTAATTTTTTAAAACACAAATGTCTGGGGCCCCACCTTTATTTCAAGCAAGTTTATAAACAGGTACCAAAGATAAGATAAATATTTATGCCAGGCCAGTGATTTTTTAAAAACTTGTTTTTCTTAATACAATTCCTGTGTATTTCCTAGAAGCAATTAAGCTGATAAAATAATTTTTTTCACCAACTTCTTTACTTAATCAAAACTATCTGTTGTCAAAAAGTTGGAAAGTAAGTTTTAGGTTAGTCCTCTGACATGTCTTTTCTTACAGAATTTTTAAAATTCTACCAATATGACTAATATGGTTCTTATCCAGCCTCATTGAAAATTCATAAACCAGAAGTATATTATGGATTCTGATATCCATTAGTCCAAACCAATGTAATATGGGGATATAAGGGAAAAAGAAGCTTGTACTGATGCACTTTTCTGATTTTTCTAGCGTAAACATGCATCACCCCCAAATCAGAAACATGATTCAAAACTGTATTTCTTAGATAGGAATTCCTGTTAATACTTACCATGACCAGTATTTTCTTCTCTTTCTACAGTTAAAGGCCTGATTTTAAATAATCACGAAGGACCAAGAGGTCATGAAACATGTAAAGCCTAAACCCTGAAAGTCAGGAACGCAAAGTGCCTCCTTACCATCCTCTGACAACTTTGACGATCGTCACAGGAGAGAGGGCCCAGGTGGTGCAGTCCTGGATGTCAGTGAAAACTTCGATGCACTGCTCAGAGGCGCCCGGCTCACTGTATATCACCACCTGCAAGACAGTGCCAGCGGCAGCCCACGTTGTTGTACTCTATCAGACCACGATAAAGTCTGAATGAGAAATATAAAATGACCTCACCTTTCCAGGTCGGGGGTTGATTTTATTTTGGACAATTCTTCGAAGTGTCTGTAATCACATGAACAAAAACCCAACAAATAATGAAATACTGCATAAACTTTTCTCCTCCCATGACCCTTTAGATAACATCGTATTTGCCTTACAGTTTATCAGTTTTGAAACATGTCCACCTTGATCTATGCCGAAGTTGTATTAAAACTCTCTTGAGTCTAGGCTAGTAAGAGCTTTTTGTTTTTTTAACCTCTGTTGGAATTTGCCATTTCAATTTCTTCTCATTTAAATCCCAGGATATTCTCACCAATCTAGAAAATTCAGGGCCCAACACTCAGACCCATGTTTTATGTCAGTCCACAGAGTAAGAACTCAGCTAAGGGACTATAACTCCAACAGTCTCACTATAATCTCAAATAAAGAGAAACTGTAATGTTTTAATCACTTATCCAGAAGGGACTGAATCAGTTTTATGTGTTTATAAACACACCTTATCCGAATCTATTGTCTTTTCATAGTAACATCTACCATCACACAGCATGAATAGTCTAAAAAAGTGTTTACCGTATATTTCACAGCATATATTACACATGGAATATTCAATCCTCTCTTTATGATGAACATAATACATTTCTATATGGCTCCAAAACGAATCATTTTCAAGACCATCTGACAAGACCAGTCAAACCAGAAATGCACAAGATAATAAAAACAGTAATTGCACATGTGAAAATATTATAAAACATGGACCTCGTTCAGTGCTGACCAGGACAGCTATTCTAAGGGGGGCCTTTGATCTGCTCACTCATGCATGATGCCAGAGGGGAATGGGCCTGAAAATCATAAGAAGACCTCAGGAGAGCATTAGTAGAAATCAGAATGTCACATCCTTATATGCACATACATTAGAAGTAGAAAAGCTAAAAAAAAAGCCTGACATTTAAAACAAAATTCAAGTAAGACATTAAAGATAGAATAGTCATATCGTCAACAAAGCCAGGCAGCTAAAGAAAATTCTAATCACAGGACACAGAAATGCTTAGGGAGAGTATATATAAAGCACTTTGCTTCTCATTTCACTCCATTTGGCGTGATTTCCCAAGGGATTCCACAGTGAGACATAGTCTGTTTTCAGACCCATCGGACCCATTGTGAAATAAGAGAACTGACCTAACAGGCAGAGAGAATAAGGCAGCAATGAAGGGAAGGTGGCCCAGGGAAATTTTGTGGTTGAGAAAAATATTTTGAAATCTTATGACTTCTGAGAGCTAAAGACTGATTTTTTTGTTTGTTTACAGCAGTGGTTCTCAAACTGTGGCCCGGGGAACCCTGGGGGGTTCCCCAAGAGACTTTCAGGGAGTCCATGAAGTCAAAACTTTTTTCATGAGAAGAGGTGTTTGCCTCTTTCGCTCTCTTTCTCTCACAAGTGTACAGTGGAATTTTCCAGAGGGTCCATGACATGATGACATCACTGCTCTGATGGCTAATGGCATGCGTGCCTGTGTGTTCTGGTGTTTTACATTTTCCTTCGTGTGAGTTTTTATAATAAATTTGGATAGGCATAAATCCTAGGAAGAAAAGCTTTTCGGGGTCCTCAATAATTTTAAACATACAGGTATCCTGAGACCGTAAAGTTTGAAAACTTTTGGAAATAGGGATCTGAACGTCGGCTACAGTTTGGAAGAGTTTCCCAAATTACGTGCCGTGATGGGCTTGCGGCTTCCGATACAGGTCAGAACGCCTGCAGGGCCTGGTACAGTGGGGAAGGGGGCAAGGCATTTTCAGCCTGAACAGACTGTTAGACGACGGTCTTCACTTGCTGGAAAGCCTAGTTCACAGGCCAGGCGCCAGGAGCGCAGAGTCCCCTCCTGTCTCCGGGCCAGCAGAGCTGACCTCCGGTCCTTCCATCCTGTTCCTCTTTTATTGTTCTCCCTCAACTTTGGCATCAAGGGTGATAACAGAAAGGCACACATTCACATCAAAAACTGAGTAAACAACTCTGGCAGTAAAAGAAGGGGAGAGATCATACTTGTCACTCAAAACTGCATTTTGCTGTCCTCTCTACAATATTAAATGGAAAGATCCAGTGCAGACCCAAATTCTTCACTCCTCTGCAGGAAAAAATATTTCCCTGATGAAAACTCATTCCAAATAAAGAGAAAATAGTGCCTCAACCCCATGAGATAAACACTTATCACTTTTGGGAAGAAAAAGTGAATCTCACAGTACAAGAGAAGGGATTAGGGATAAGATTCCTTGGGGGGAGTTTTTCCAAATGAAAGAAGCTGCTTCCCAAATCTTCAAAGCTCTAAGTGCCGAGCACATTTACATAGAAATAGGTAAGAAAAAATACTTGTCTGTTTCTGAACAGATAGGATTCGACACCTTTCATAATACAACATATACATTCACAAATGCCTTAAAATATTTATAGCTTAATTTTCCCTGCTAGACTAGGAATACTTAAGAACAGAATCTCAGTACCCTTTTTTCTTGGTCCCTAGCAGTCCCTTGTACATTGATTTTCAAATATGTGATGAACGAACAGAACAGCTATGCTGAACAAGCATAACCGTTTCTGCAAGAATGACACGAATTACTCATCATCCCTCCCTCTTCTCATTGTATAAAAACCCCAAATAAATGGTACTACGTTGCTACTCACCGATGCATCTGAAAATGACAATCCAGATAAAGAAACATTCGGGTCAAACCAGTTGGATTTGAAAAGACCCATGAAGTCTGTGTCACTGTTTCCATAGCTGGACGAGTTCGACTTAAGAACATTTTCAATGTGATCAGCCTTTTCCCTATCATCGCTGTTCTTCAGTTTTGAAAATTCAGAAAATTTAGTTTCTGGCAAGTGTAGGTTGCTTTGTGAATCCAGGTCCTTTCTGGCTTCCACTTTTTGCAGGTGTTTTTCCATGTAGCTTGGACTTTTCAAACCCGAATGAGATGTGTTTGAAGAGTTGAAGTTGAAGACCTTTAAGAGGGGTGGTGGATGTGGGTGATCGCTGTCTGAACCGCAGGGCGTGGCACCCTCCCCCAGGGACTGTGCCTCAGAAGACCGAGAAAGGGAACTGTTCTGAGAAACGCTGAAAGATGTGGTCATAGTATTGACTGACGTGACGGAGGGAGAAAAGATTTTGTCTTGTGGTAAAGAAGATAACATGCTTGAGAAAAGTGCACTTTTTTCTAGCCTAGATCTCTTAACCCCACCATTTGTGACATCCCTGTTCTCCTGGTCTTTTATTTCTGGAGTTGCCAGAGGTCCGTCTTTCCCATTAGGGTGGGACAGCAAGGACTGGAAGAGGGCACCCTGCTCGGCGGACGCACGCTTTGGCCTCAGTTTGGATTTTGTGTCAAAGTTCTGCATCAAATGTGAAGCTGGTGACATGTCCGTCTGGCTTTCCCTTTTCTTCCCCAAACCAAAGGTAAACACGTTGGGATCAAACACCTTTTCTAAATTGTCCTCATGGATGGGGGGCATGGCAAAGTGAGGGGGGGGAGTGTTGGGCACCCTGGGCTTCTTTTTCTTCTGAGGCACACACACTGTGCTGTCCATCTTTCTGATAATTTCAGTGAATTTTTCCATATCAGAAGAAGAATCAAATACACTATCATCACTACCAGCAGAGGTGTTCAAAAGACTGGCAGGGCTGTCCTGGCCCTGCGCACTCTGATCTGGCCTTTGCGTGGTTTCTGAATGATTTCTAGCGCTGTGGGGGTTGGTGGCACTGGGTTCAGCCTGCGCGGGTTTTCCGTTGCCCTGACTTTGAGCTCCCACAAGCGGAGTTTCCTCTGATTCTGGCGGCACGACTTGTGAGCCCAATTTGGCTACATGTTCCTCTCTGCACTGAATGTGCTTGAGTGATGGGCCCTTCCTGCCCAGGACTTCCTCATTTGGGGGAGCACAGCTTGCAACGGAAACCACTTCAAGTTCATTCCTGTGACTGCTTGGCAACTGTACTTCTCGGACTTCAGAGCTCTCTGAGATGATCTGGGAGCTCACATCCTGCGGGCTGTCCACGGGGAGCATGAAGGACCTGACCTGCACAAGAACCTTGGAGGGACACTCAACGCCGGCAGCTTCCGGGCTGTGCTTTGTGGACAAAGGAGAGCTTGCTTCTCCACCTCTGCCTCCCCCAGGAAGTTTGGAGGGGGACATCTTCTCATTATTCTGAGGAGACGCAGGCACAATATGGTCTCCTGACACGTTGAGATCAGTGCACAGAACATGACTTATGGGAGCTTGAGAACACCCGTCCTTGGGAGCATCCAGAGGAATGGGTGCAGGCTGGGGAAGAGAACACCCATTAGATGACTCAGCAGGGGGCTGTGAGTCAGAGAGTGCGTCCTGTGGCTCTGGTATGGCTGTCGGAGGGGAACCTCTGGTACCCAGGATGGAGGAGGTGTCTTGTGCCGTATCAGTTGTGTTTTCAAGTACAAGTCCTTTGCTGTTAGCCACCTTTGCTTCGTCCTCTCCCTCCAGCTTGGGGTCGTTGGCAGGAATCAGAACAGTGACCACTGGTTCAGCAGGGCCGTCAGCACCTGTTTGCACATCTGCTTTACCACCGTGGCTAAGCTGAGAACCTGGAGCCTGACCCTTGGCAGGCTGGCCTTCCATCCCTCTCGCGCTGGGACCCCCAGGTGCCAGTGGGATCTCTTCGTCAGGGAGAATGACTTTGGCTTCTGCAGAGGCTTCCTTCACCAGCACACCATTCTGGTGGCTGTTTGTACTGATTTTCTTTTCTGGTTGCTCCATTTCCTTGGCTTTTTGGGCTAAGTTGAGCTTTGCCCTCCCCACGAATGTTTTACTAGAGGCAGGAGTGTTCCTCACGCCTCGGATGTCGGCATGCCTGGGGCTGCTGTTCACCCGCTTATTCTCAAACAAGGAGACCTTGGTGGCAGTGTTCCCTTTATGAACTGGCTGGCTAAGTGGATTAGGTTCATTTCCCAAACTGTCAAGATTCTTCGGGGTTTTAAGATTTAGTTCCACATGTTTGGGCTTGGCAGGGCTGCAAGAATAAAGCAACAGGATAAAGTTATTGACCTACTTTTAAAAAGTGAACACGGCAATTTATAAGACTATGAAAAGCCATCATCTTTCTGGTATGTAACATCTGTTCTTTTAGGAAGCAATTTTTAAACGATCTAAGCACACCATCAACTTGTTTTTAATGGATGCTTTTCTTCTGTATGAGGATTGAGAAAATTATATAGCTAATAAGTCTAGAGATGGGAGGTTGACCAGTTTATCAAGTACCTAGTATGTAAAACACAATACTTGGTACTTGGAATACATCTTGGCGTCTGAAGAACATTAAAAGAACAAATATTTAATGCACTCCCCTACTTCAAATATGTAAATGATCTCCCCAAATATCAACTGTGTATTTTTTATGACTTTTCTTACATAATCTCAGAAGGCTAGATTATTTTTTAAAAGTATTATTTACCTCTTTGTATATGCTTTATTCCCTTCTTCCTTCCCCCACAAAACTGCTTTCCTATTATACAGTTGTGTTCACCATAGAACACTTGGAAAATATAAAAATAAAAAATATTTATTAATCCTACCACTCAAACAACATCCCTGGTAACATTTTAGTACGCATAGTAAAATGTTTTTAATAGTATTGAAATTACTCTGTTCATAGAGTTTGGTATCTTGCCTTTAAAAAAAGATTACTTAACCTCATATTCAATATTTTCAAGCTACTAAAATTTTTATTTAAGTTTTCCTAATGTCTGCAAAAAAGCCCATCAGATGGACAGACTATAACTTACTTGTCAATGACTCAATCGCTGGCTTTGTCACAGCCGTTTGGGCAGTCTCCCTTCTCACGTTTCTTGGGCATAATTACCCCCTAACGGAAACCCCAAGTCTCTGAATGTATATGCTGTTCTCTTTCTGAGAAACAAAACGTTCTCTGCTGTTAGCGGGTTCTGGTCCTGGCTCTGACACTAATTACCTGCGTGAACTTGGTCAGGTTACTCTAACTTTCCAGACGCTCCCTTCTCTATGTGTAAAAAATACAAAAAAAAAAAAAAAGCCACTGGATGGTTTAGAAGGGAGCGGGCTCCTCACCACCCCCACCATCCCAATGGCTCCCCTCCCTCGAGTTGTGCTGGAAGGAACCCTCGGGGGTCCCTCAGGGGCTGCAGCTGGGGACAGCAGAGACCCAGGGACAGCGAGGGCTGCCAGCCAGTCACCCCCCTTCCAGCCCGCATCACTCCTACTTGACTGTCTCCTGTATCACCGTAATACAAGCTTTCCTAGAAGAATGGTCTCTGAAACTGAAAACAGAGCCAGGAATGTCTATGGCTTTGCTCTAGTGGTTTGTAAAATGCAGGTCTAATAACCACTAACATTCACTGATTGCCAAGCACTTGAAAAACACTTTCTATGGCCTGCCTAGGGTACAATTTCAGACATTCTCTTTTGAGATAAGGAAGCTGAGGCCTAGAGAAGGTGAGTAATTTGTCTGAAGCCACACAGTAAGTGGCAAGGCCAGGATTGAAGGCCGGTGTTCCCACTGCCAATGTCATGCCCCTGACCACCCCACTGATTCTGCCTCCTCCCACAGGGGCCACCCTAGCCTCATCTCAGTGACCCCCTCTGGTGCTCCCCAACTTCCTGGGTCAAGGAGTCAATGAGTTATCATGACATCTATAAAATAAAATAATCACACTTTAGCCACCACCTCTATAAGGAAAACACAGGGGGGAAAAGCAGCGAATCTTATGCTGTCTCCTGCAAGGACTCATTGGCTTTAGGAAGGCTGGGCTGGAGAAGCCTTTTGAAGGAGCTGGCAGTACAGCATGGGTGAGGCACCTTATCCTTCTGGATAAAATGAGAGGAAGCTGAGAAGGCTTGAGAAGTCCTTCCAAATGTAGCGTCAAAAATTTAGATTTTCACTTTTTAGAATTTTAGATAAAAATTGGTTACAGTTTCAAGACTTTCTCCCAGGCAATGTTTTCTCCAGTATCTCCAGATGTAAGATATCTAGGCTCCCTCATTGTGGGCGCGTATCTTAAATTTAAAAGCAAAATTAACTTTAAGCATTTCCTTAATGATTAAGTTCTAAAACCAGTGAGCTGATTAGAAATAGCTTACAAATGCTATCAGTTAACGAGGCACGTTCACAGACCAGGGAACATACCCTTTAAAAAGTCTCACTCATCGGCTCAAGGAATAACATGTATATAATGATGTAAATAGGAATCTGCCAGTTAGCCACCAAGCTTCCTTAAGGACAGAAAACGCTCATCTTCACATTAAAGAGTTACACCAAGATCAAAATATATTTTACAAGCAAACCTAGTGTGCTATTAAGTTGCTACCGAGTCACTACAATTAACCTAGCTCAGAATGATTAAAAGGAAGGCTCCTATAATTCACGTTGTAATGCCTTTGTTATAATGTGAGAGGGAAAAATAATCTGGAGTCTAAAAAGTCATGGCTATAATTAATATGAGAGGGAAATTCTTATTCTAAACATAACATTTTGTGAATCTCAGCATTTAATACTTGTTAGAGAACCGAACACATTTTCTAACGATCAAGAAACAGTGCGTCATAGTCATATTTCAGGAAATGTAAGATAGTTTTAACTGTAAACTTCAGACTCAAATTGTTTAAAAAATAATCTGAGTAACATCTTTTCTCGAAATACAATCAAAGGTAAAAGCAAAGGGTCTGAAAAAACCCATCGGTCAAACAGGAAAAGACTAAAAAGAATGATTAATTTTCCATTTCAATAGTTTGCCAACTTCTCAAGTGTAGGCCTGTGGAAAACAAAATTAAATAAACTGAGTGTCTGGCAAAGGAAACACTTAGGTTGAAAATAATCAGAAAAAGACATTGGGTTTAGTTTTATTACAGGAAACAGCACTTCATTGTAAGGTGGGCTCGCCAAGCTTTGTTTACCCGACCTCTTCGTGTGACATTTCTGGTTTTTCCTCCCGAGTATTCCCACTTGGAAAACAGGTGAAGCGTCCTAGCGTCCTTAATCAGGCACACAGCTCCGTTTCTCTAAGGCTCGCGCTTAGGTCTTGAAGTTCAGTCCTACCGGCCTCTACAAATAATGGGCAACATTCACTGGGGCTCTTTCCCCCGGGCTGCCTACGGAATAAATAGCTGACTATATCAAAGGTCTCCAGGTTGGCAGCTGGTGAGGCAGCTCGAGTTACTCATTAAGCAGATTTTTCCTCTCCAGGGTTTACCAAACAGACCTCCTACTCTACAGCTCACTTACGCAAGAATTCAAATAGAATGAAACCATTCAGTTCAAGAAGGATACATGTGAAAATGCCAGCTCTTTTCATAAACCTGTGAATGTAGGAAAAACTTAGTACATTTGAAACAGGAGTATCCAAACTACTTAACTGGGAGAAGGGGGAGGAGCTTGAAAGTGTCACAGAGTGCCCTCCCTATCCTAATCGTCTATGCAAATCACTTTACCGAGTCACAAGGCCCATCTCCTCCAAAAAAACTGCAAAAAACCAGCAGTGACTCCATCCTTTGAGCTCCCTAGCCTTTATGGACGGTAACATCCACCTGGCAGTTTAATCAGTTGTCATCTCATATCGTTACTTGATTTATCAGCATCTTGCATACCAGAGTGGGCCATAAAGTTTTCAAGCGCAATATAATGAATCACAGTTGTGGTGTTTTCCCAGAGTTCCTAGCACAATACCATGTACGGAAGGTACTCGATAAATATTTGAGGGGAAAAAAATCAATGAACTTATTAACAGTTAGTGGTCACAGTCTATTGCTGAGTCTCGTAATCTGTCCCTTCGTTTAGCGACTGGTCCCCCAGTAAGAACACTGATCTTTCTTCATTGTAATCACCGAAAATTACTTTTCACCCCGCAAGCAAACATATCACCAGACTCCCAGGCATTATAAAGGGGAGGAAGCAACCAAGATACTTGTATTAGACTTTTTTTTTTAAAGCTTTAGGCCAATCACACACGGAGCTCCATCAAAGATTCGGTGGATTCCCTTAAACTCACACCGGCAAAGCTCCTGGGTCCCACTGAACCTACACGTTTTCAAATTCACTGCAGGTGTTTTAATGCGTCCTACCCGGCACTGCCGGTGTACATTTTGGAGAAAGCAGAGAATTAGCTCGTGTCAAGCCACACAGTCTTTCACGATGTGTGTAAACACTGAGCCTCAAGTAACGTCTCATTTGTACATTCATTTAGCTTAAACCTTATATTAAAACGGGAATCAACCGCCGTAGGTTCCCGAACGTGTCCTCTCCTTAAACCTTGGCTGCGTCCGCCCCTCACTACGTCCATTTCAAGCTAGCGGAGAAAGCGCAGGCCCGCGGGGTACTTACAGCGTCACCTTGGTGGTCACCGTGGACCTGCCGGCGCCGAAGGGGCTCCTGGGCTTCGGGCCGTCGGGGTCGGCTGCGGCCGGCCGGCCCTGCTCCGCGGCGCGGCCGTCCCGGGGGGCGGGGGGCGGGCCCCGCTTGTGCTCCGGCCTGATCTCGGGCAGCAGCGAGCAGCTCCGCACGGGCAGCTCGCGGGGCCCGGCCCGGGCCGCCTCCGCGCTGCCCCCCGCGGGGCCCGGGGCGGCCTGCGGC